>VMDO01026188.1:0-27088 GCA_007922755.1 Pedetes capensis | reverse complement strand
GAAAGAATTGGTAGATGACCAACCATTCCAAGAGGTTGCATATGAAGAGGAACCAATGGTGTTGAAGGATGAAGTGGAAGCTGCCTTGAAAGAACTGGCAAAACACAAGGCTCCAGGAATTGATGGGATACCAATAGAGATGTTTCAACAAACAGATGCAGCACTGGAGGTGTTAACATGTTTATGCCAACAGATTTGGGAAACAGCTACTTGGCCAACTGACTGGAAGAGATCCATATTTGTGCCTATCCCCCAAAAAGGGGATCCAACTGAATGTGCAAGCTTTTGGACAATATCATTAATACCACGCACAAGCAAAATTCTACTAAAGATCATTCAGAGGCGACTGCAGCAGTATATAGACAGGGAATTACCAGAAAATCAAGCGGGATTCAGAGGAGGGCAGGGAACCAGGGACATCATTGCTGATGTCAGGTGGATATTAGCTGAAAGCAGAAAATATCAAAAAGATGTCTATCTATGTTTTATTGACTATGCAAAGGCATTTGATTGTGTGGATCATAACAAATTATGGATAACACGTCAGAAAATGGGAATACCAGAACACCTAATTGTGCTCATGAGAAATCTGTACATGAACCAGGAGGCAGTTGTTTGAATAGAACAAGGAAACACTGAGTGGTTTAAAGTTGAGAAAGGTGTGCTTCAGGGCTGTATACTTTCCCCCCATCTCTTCAATTTATGTGCTGAGCAAATAATCCAAGAAGTTGGACTTTATGAGGAAGAACGCACCATCAAGATTGAAGGGAAGACTCATTAACAACCTGTGTATGCAGATGACACAACTCTGCTTGCTGAAAGTGAAGAAGATTTAAAACATTTACTGATGAAGATCAAACATCATAGCCTTCAATATGGGGTATGACTAAACATCAACAAAACAAAAATCCTTATGACTGGGTCAGCACACAACTTCACAATAAATGGAGAAAAGTCTGAGGTTGTCCAAGATTTTGCTTTGCTTGGCTCTATAATCAACACCCGTGGAAGCAGCAGTCAAGAAATCAAAAGACGCCTTGCTCTAGGAAAAGCTGTGGCAAAAGATCTCTTTAGAGTATTGAAAAGCAAAGATATCACATTGAAGATGAAGGTGCGTCTGACTCATGCCATGGTATTTTCAGTGGCATCATATGGTTGTGAAAGCTGGACATTGAACAAGGGAGACAGAAAAAGAATTGATGCTTTTGAATTGTGGTGCTGGAGACATCTATTGAATATACCATGGACTGCCAAAAGAACCAACAAATCTGTCCTAGAAGAAGTGCAACCAGAGTGCTCCTTGGAAGCAAGAATGGCCAGACTGCATCTTACATATTTCGGACATGTAGTCAGGAGAGATCAATCCCTGGAGAAGTACATGATGATTGGGAGAGTGGCAGGTCAACACAAAAGAGGAAAACCCTCCACCAGATGGATTGACACAGTGTCTGCAACAATGGGCTTAAACATAAATAAGATGGTTTGCCTGGCACAGAATTGGTGACTGTTTTGATCTGCTGTATATAGGGTTGCTATGAGTCGGACTCGACTTGACGGTACCTAACAACAACAACAACAACATAGTCTATTAGTTGTGCAATAAAATTATACCTAAAACAATGTATTTACTACTTCAAACTATTTTTTGCTAAAATATGCTAAAAATCCACTGAGTCTTTAGTGAGTCATAATGTTTTTGTTGATAGAGCGTTTGCCTCACTGTTCGTGGCTGTTGACTGGTTGGTGCTGGTTGATGAGTTCTGGGGTGGCTGTTGCAATTTATTAAAATGAGATAGAAATGAAGTTGGCTGAATCAATTGACTTTTCCTTTCATGAAAGATTTCACTGTGGCATGCAATGCTGTTTGATAACATTTTATCAAGAGTAGAACTTCTTTCAAAATAGTAGTCCATCTGTTCAAATACTGCTGCTGCTCTATCATCTAAGCTATGGAATATCTAAACTATCTGTTGTTGTTTTAACAATGTTTATAGCATCTTCAACAGGACTAGATTCCATCTCAAGAAACTCCTTTGCACATCCATAAGAAGTAACTCCTTGTTCCATTCAAGGTTTAGCATGAGATTGTAGCAATTCAGTATCCACTTTTAATGCTAGTTCTCTTGTTATTTCCATCATATCTGCAGTTGCTTGCTTCACTCAAGTCTTCAGCCCCCTCAAAGTCATCCATGCGGATTTGAATCAACTTCTTCCAAAATCATATTAATGATGGTGTGTGGTGCGTTGCCCTGCCGCTGGACTTGCTCCGGCCGTGAGCAGGAACCAGCAGCCAAAGACCCGTCTTCTGGTGAGGGGGAGCTGGGCACCCAGGAGCTGTGCCACCCGGAAAGGAGGCTTCTGTCCATGGCTGCTCTGAGAAGCCTTGAAAAAGGCAGGCTCAGAGGCTTCTGCCCACGGCAGCTCCTTGCTTCTTTTCTTCCCAATGAAGACTCCAAGTGCTCTGCTCCAACAGCTCTTTATTTCTCTCTTGTCTGTCCCGGTCGATGGAATGGACCCCGACTGCTCCATGTACTGCCCTTATATACTCTTCTGGGGCTTGCCGGGGACCAATCAGAGGCAGTCACCCCATATGGGTTTCAGCCAATCAGAGGGGATATTCAAATTTGGTTTTGTAGAAGTAGCCAATCAGGGGTGGTTCCAAAATGGTCCAATCAGGAGCTGTTCTGGGGTTTGGAAACAGCCAATCAGTGTCGAGGGGGCAGAGGCAAGGGAATAGATGCCAGAGCCATCTTGGGGAGCTCAAGGACCCTGAGTTCCAGGATGTAGGGCAAAGGTGACTGCCTGGGGAACAAGCCTCAGTCCTTCAAGGGGCCTAGATAGGCCCCAGGGCTAACTGCCTCTCTAGGCAGTGCCCTACAATGGTGTTTTGGTATCCTCCTACAAATCATGAATCTTCTTAATGCCATCTGAATCCTTCCCAGAATGTGTTCAAATTACTTCACCCAGATCCATCAAGGGAATCACTATCTATGACAGTGGGCTTAAAGTACTCAGTAAACTATGTTTCAAATAAACATGCTGTCACTCAGTCTTTGTTTTTCCATTTATAGAACACAGGCAGAGCGCAGGGTATAAGGGCCCTGAGATTTTCACAATGGTAAATGAGTGTTTGCTTCAACTTAAATCCATGAGCTGCATTAGCCCCTAACAAGAAACTCAGCTTGTCCTCCAAGGCTTTGAAGCCAGGCATTGACTTCTCCTCTTTAACTATGAAAGTCCGAGATGGCTTTTTCTTTCAATGAGTACATTAAACATGTGTTGTTTATTATAGCCACCTTCATCAATGATGTTATCTAGATCCTGTAGATAAATTGCTGCAATTTCTATATCAGCACCTTTTGCTTCACCTTGCACATTTTTATGATTTTTATTAGTAACTTTTTCAGTTAGTGTATAAATTATTAGGTTTCATTATGATATTTCCATATATGCATATCATTGTGCATTGTTCACATTCATTTGTTTTGCACTTTTGTATTATGGAGATAGATTCTTTCATTAAACCATATGAACCAACATGTGTTGAGGAAGGATGTTTTTATCATTTGTATAATCACTTAACTAGCACTTTTAATTTCCTTCAAGAATTTTTCCTTTGTAATCACAGCTTGGCTAATTGCTTGGTATTAGAGACCTAGCTTTCAGCCTACCTCAGCTTTTCACATGCTTTCCTTACTAAGCCTCATCATTTCTAGCTTTTGATTTAAAGTGAGAGACATTCAACTCTTCCTTTCACTTGAACACTTAGAGGTCATAGTGGGGTTATTAACTGGCCATATTTCATATTTTTATGTCTCAAGGAAGACAGAGAGAGAAAGAGGGGAGAGAGAGAGAGAGAGAGAGATGGAGATGTGCAAGGGCCCATTGGTAGAGCAGTCAGAAAACACACAACAGTTATTGCTTAAATTCTCTATCTTATATGGCTATGGCTTGTGGTGCCCCAAAACAATTATAACAGTAACATCAAAGACCAGTTAGTACAGATCAACATACTAGATATAACAATAGTTAAAATATTTGAAATATTGTGAGAATTACCAAAATATGACACAGAGATACAAGAGCACATGCTGTTGGGAAAAAGTGGTGTGAATAGAGTTGTTTGATATTAGGTTGCCACAAACCTTCAATTTAAAAAAAAACTGCAATAACTGCAAAGTACAATAAAATGAAGCCAATAAAATGAGGTATTACCATAGTTCAAATATGTGGCCAGATTGTGGGGCCACATCACTTTGGGAAGATGACTGAGACTAAAGCTGCTGAAGAGATTGGATACAACTAAACATACAACAGCCTCTGAATAAGAGTGAGGGGAGGAAGTTGGTGGTATTGTGGTAGATATTTCAAACTCATGACCTTTATTTTCACTGAGAAATGACATTCCCAAGGTACATGGTCACGGGAATGTGCTCCCAATGGCCATGTTTCAATATTACACTTTTCCTAGGATAATAATTGATTGAATCAGGGTAAGCATCAGACTCCACTGAGCTGCTCAGAGGCCCTTACTGGGGAATTTAAAATTGAGATGGAGAAACAATTTTGCAGACACAAAGCTTACTATATGTGCAGTAATTATAACTTGTAACTCCACAAGTGGATGTGAAAGAAATGCCAGATTGTTTTTTATTTTAATTTAGTTAAATCTGACTCCAAATCTCCACTCTATTGAGCACATAGAAAAATAAATCTAATTCATTTTCTAAGGCCTCCACCTCCTGTAAGTCACAGAAGGATATGAGAGGCTTGTTTGTTCCTTGAATAATAGAGTCCACCAATTATATTTGCATTATCCAGTCCTGCTTATTACCCTTGAAATCTGGTGACTCAGTGTCTTCTGCATTAACTGTAGTGAAGAAAAATTTTTCCTACACAATGAAATGTTCTGAAAGTAGAAGGGGGACTGTTAGGGAAGAGAACAATCAGGGAGGAGGATAATAGAGTAATGTTGTTGTTAGGTGCCGTCAAGTCGGTATCCGACTCATAGCGACCCTCATAGGGTTTTCAATGGCTGACTGTTTCAGGATTGCCTTGGGAATGGATTGCCACGTCCTTCTCCCATTTTTGCGGTGCTGGGAATTGAACTCGCAACCTCAGAGACTGCAGTGCAGTGCTCTACCAACTGAGCTCAATCCCAGCCCAATAGAGTAATAGGGGGGTTGAATATTATCAAAGTAATTTATATGCATGTACGAAAATGGCATGATGAAACCCATTAGTTTTTACAATTAATATATGCTAACAGAACATAGGCTAAAAATAAAATAAAGTAAAATAAAATATTCTGTTGGTATCTTCTGGTTTGGGTTCTAACTCCTCTGAGGCAAGAGAGCACAAAGGAAGAGCACAAAGGACTTAATTACAGTTTTGGAATGGGGTAGGACAAACTACATGGACAGGGAAAACCCCATAAACTGATGATTTAATACATTTTACAGCTACATATGTAAAATATTGAGCTGTTGAGTAGACATATTGTGGATATTATTATGGTAGTCTTCCAAGGTTTCTATGATTCCTCCTTTTCTATTTATTTCCCTGTTCTTGTCTACAAAGCTGAGCTGTGAGCCATAGTTGTGGTCCTTACTCAATAGGATGGTCATTTTTATATAACAACTTGGGTAGGTTACAGTTCCCCAATCAACAGAGTGAAGATATAACCTACAGAATAGGATAAAATATTTGCAAACTATACATATGACAGAGAGTTGATGTTGTTAAGTGCCATTGAGTGAGGTCTGACCAGTAGCGACCCTACATACAACAGAATAAAATACTCCCGGATTCTGTGCCAGGCACATGATCTTTTTTATGCTTATACCCATTGTTCCAGACACTGTGTCAATCCATCTAGTTGAGGGTCTCCCTTTTTTTCATTGACATGCCACTCTCCCAAAACATGATGGTATCCAAAAAATATAAAGAATTTCCAAAACTCAATAGCAAAAATACATGTTGTTTGTTGTTAGGTGCTATCAAGTTGGGTCCTACTCATAGCAACCCTATGTACAACAGAATGAAACACTCCCCAACACTGTGCCATGCACATGATCTTTTTTATGTTTAAGCCCATTATTGCCTTTGTCAATCCATCTACTTGAGAGTCTTCCTGTTTTTTGTTGACCTGCCATTCTCTAATACATATGACCCAATTAAAAGTGGGTAATAGATCTAAATAGACATTCCTCCAAAAGAAGACATACAAATGGTCAACAGGTTCATGAAAAAATGCCCAATATCACTAATCCTTTAGTAGTAGTAGTAGTAGTAGTAGTAGTAGTAGTAGTAGTAGTAGTAGTAGTAAAGTTGTTGTTGTTAGATGCCTTCAAGTGAGCTCCAACTCATAGTGACCCTATGTACAAGAGAACAAAACACTCCCCAATATCCTGCACAAGGTCAGGGCTTCTGTGCTATTCATAAGGTTTTTAATGGTGGATTGTTTCAGGAGTGAGGTACCAGGTCCTTCTTCCATTTTTGTAGTGCTGAGGATAGAGCCCAGGGCCTTAGAGACTGCCAAGCAGTACTCTACTAACTGAGCTAAACTCCAGCCCCCAATGAAAATCAAAACCACAATGAGATATCACCTCACCCCAGTAAGAATGGCTGTTGTTAGGTGGTTGTTAGGTGCTGTGGAGTCAGTTCACTAAATGCTGGCAAGGATGTGGACACACTGTTCATGGGAATGTAAATTAGTATAACCATTATGGAAAACAGTGTGGAAATTCCTTAAGATATTAAAAATAGAACTACCATATGATCTAGCAATTTCATTTCTAATACATAGATATTATCAATAATAATACATAAGGTGTACATTAAGAGACTTATTTTAAGGAAATGGCTTACATACATTTGAGGCCTAGCTAGGCAAATCCAAAACCCATAAGGCAAGACAAGCCAGACCGCTTGAGAATAATCTGAAGCTGCTATCCACAGGCAAAACTGATTCTTTAGGGAATCTTCAGCTTTTGTGTTAAGGCCTTCAAACTTACTGGATAGGAGTTACCCAAATTACCTAGGATGATCTTCCTCACTTAAAGTCACTTGATAATAGGTTTCACCCATGTCTACAAAATACCTTCACAGCAACAAATAGATTAGTGCTTTAATTTAAAATTTTTTTAATTTAAGATTTTTAGAAATTTAAATTTCTTTTAACTGATAAAGCATAACATTGTACATATTAATAGGATGTTATGTAATATTTTGATACATGCATCAGGTTAAACATATCTATCTCCTAAAATACTTATTATTTCTGTATGGTGAAACAAAATCCTTTCTTTTAGCTTTTTGAAATGTACAGTACATTGTAGTTATCTATAGTCACCATGGGGCTGATGTTTAGCTCAGTTGGTAGAGTGTTGCTCTGCACTCTCTGAGAACCTAGGTTTGATCCCCAGCACTACAAAAATTGGAGATGGATGTGGCAATCCACTCCTGAAGCAATCCCAAAACAATCTGCTGTTGAAAACCCTGTGAGGGTGGCTGTGAGTCAGATGTGACTCAACAACACCTAACAATAATAATAGTACTTCCTTAGAAGGAAAGCTTGAAAACTATTGCTGAATTCTTGGATCTACTATGGTACCTTGAGTTTTATGACACATCCCAGTTTCATTCTAATAAATTCCATTTATTATTTTTGTTTCAGTAAAATAAAGTTGGTTTCTGATTTTTGTAATCTGACAATTATAAATGGAGATACTAGTCATTACTTGGAATAATTCTACTTTTGGTAGTTTCTACTGGGGAGTAATATCTCCTTGATGTGCTCCACTTTAATTTTGGCTAATACCAAAATATGATTAAAATTAGAATTTCATTTCTTTTTACTATTATTCATATTGCTCTCCAGATGTTTCTAGACAACAATTATAGAAATTTATGATAAATATTAAAGGATATCCTGGAAGAAATATGTGACCATAGATATTGAAGGTTATCTACCAAGGGAAGCAAAAACGTAATTTGGGATTGGGCTGTCACTCAGTAGAGGCATTTCATTCAATATGCTAATGCAGACCAGAGTCTAAGTTTCTCATGATTTCTTGAGCTGACTGGTGCAAAACAGGTTCACAACTGACTATTCTACCTGGCACTGTTGTTGTTGTTAGGTGCCGTGAGTTGGTGCCTGACTCATAGTGATCATATGTACAATAGATGAAACACTATTGTCAGTGCTTCTCTGCTATTCATAGGGTTTTCAATGGCAGATTGTTTCTTGGGGAATGGGTTGCTGGGTCCTCCTCCCAAGCCTACAGCACCTGGTGTTCCCAGGAGGTCTCCCATCCAAGTGCTAACCAGGCCCGACCCTGCTTAGCTTCCAAGATCTGATGGGGTCAAAGGCCATAGTGGTAAAGCTGCAGGCAGCTGACATTGAGGGATCAAAAAACTTTTAAAAGTTTGCAGAGTGAATACAGTGAAGTAGGTAACACCACAGACCCATCTTTCATAAGAAACACCAAATTATTGAACAAAAATCTGTCAGAATCAACTTTGTTAAGAACTCTGAAAAATAGTCAAAGCTTTCTTTTAGCAATAAAGCAAATGTTGAATCAATTAAAAGGCAACTTAAAATGGTAGGAGATGTTTGCAGCATTTTTACTTGCTGTTACCCTAACACTTCTCCAGCTCATCTGCAATTTTGAAGAGAGAAATCTTCATTGTAAGTGTAGGACCTGGTCCCTGGCTTCTAAGAGAGCAGTTCTCAAAAACTGTGTTTGTCTATACTGTACTACATGGAGGCCACATGAAGGACTGATATAAGGGATTTGTCTGTGCTTCTCCTTTGTGGAAACCCACTCAAAATGGAAATGTGGCTGTGCAGGGGCATTTAAAAAAATATTGTAAGACAAAGAGTTTGCTGCTACCTGGAACAAAGCAGTAGAGTAGAGGCTGTTAAAGAAAAAATTATCAATGGTACTTGTTAGACACAGTGAGACATGTTTTATTCAGGGGGACCATGGCAGTGGAGTTTTGTCATAGGTAAGAAAGATTGAGCTCAAGTCCCAGTATAAGAAGGATAAGTGAAGATTTGTAACCAAGGAGAGAGAGGGAGATTGAAGCAACTTCAAGGTAAGGAGGATTTTGGGCTAAACCCATCTCACAGAATTATTCCTGAAGGCCGTGAAAATAGTATATTGAGAATGGGATATAAAGAATTTGATCAGATATGAAGGATTTTCACTAAATGGACCCAGCAAGATTCTTGCTAAAACTGGATTAAGCAGGCAAAGCCACTAAACTAAGGACAGAGCCTAAGGTGGTTGTTGTTGTTGTTGTTAGGTGCCCTCAAGTCAGTATCCGACTCATAGCGACCCTCATAGGGTTTTCAGTGGCTGACTATTTTTGGGGAGGATTGCCTTGGGAATGGATTGCCAGGCCCTTCTCCCATTTTTGCGGTGCTGGGAATTGAACTCGGGACCTCAGAGACTGCAGCACAGTGCTCTACCAACTGAGCTAAATCCCAGCCCCGAGCCTAAGGTTAGGGACTAGTTAATAAGGGGACCCAGAGGAGCCTGACTGAAGTCTGGTCAAAGGAGAGAATCTTTGTCAAGGTGATCAATAGACAGGTTGAAGGCCTGGGAGGAAAAATTGGGAAGAGACTTTCCTTGGGAAGTTAGGGCTTTCCAAGGCATGCACACACATTTGGGAATTTAGAAAGAATTGCACATATCCAATGCAAGGGAAAGCTCGAAAAAGACCTGGGACAGTGTTAAACTCTGTCTCTATACTCAGCACAAGCAGTAAGTGAAAGGTAAGGTAAAGTTGAAAATGCCTTGGTTAAGTGTTGAAAGAGTACTACAACACAAAGCCAATCTGTATTATTTGGGAAAGCTTTGTCTTCTGTTGTTGTTATTATTGTTTTCATTCTCTTCTTTAACTCCAGGCATTCAAGGAAATCTCTGTAAAAGAACACTAGATGACCACAAGTTACAGGAAAAGAGACTTCAGTGACCACAAAAAAAAGAATACAGACTTCACAAAAAATAATTTGAGAAAGTCACTAAACAAATAACTACAACCTACAGCAAGCAACAAAAATAAACTCCACAGAGGGAACATACCTAATTTCCAGCCTTACCCTATTATAGGATTCAAAATATCCAGATTTTAATCTGAGTGTGTGGTGGCACATACCTGTAATCCCAGCACTCAGGTGACAGAGATAGTATGATCACAGCAATTTCAAGGCCAGCCTAGTCTAAATAGTGAGTTCCAGGCCAGCCTGGCCTACATAGCGAGACCCTATCTTAAAGAACAAAACAAGAAAAAAAAAAAAGAAAGAAAGAAAAAGAAAAAAGAAAAGAAAAGAAAAAATCCAGATTTAGATAAAATATTTCTGAGGTATGCAAATAAACAAGAAAATATGGCCTATTCACAGAATGAATTAACTAGAATTTTTCTGAGGGTGCATAGATATTGGATTTATTAGATAAAGAGGAGAAAACCTCCTGTCTTAAATATGCACAAAGATATAAAAGAAATCGGGAAATAATTTTTCAGCAAATATATCAATAAAGAGAAAGAAATTTTAAAAAGCAATGAAACAGAAGTTCTGGAGCTGACAAGTATCACAATTGGCAGAAAAAAATCTCAATAGACAGGTTCAGCAGCAGACTCTGAACAGATAAAAGAAACAGCCAACTTGAAGATATAACAATTGAAACTGACCCAATTTGAGGAGCAGAAAGTAAAAAAATAAGAAAAATGACCAGTCTTAGAATCCCATGGAATATCATTCAAGTATGCCAACAAACACAGACGAGAACAGAGATAAAGGGTGAAGAAATAATGTTTCAAGAAATTATGACCAAAAACTTCCCACATTTTTAAAAAGTCATGAATCTACTATACTGAGAAGCTCAATGCATACCAAGAAAGATAAATTCAAAGATATGTATACCAACATACTCTGAATCTTGCAAGCAACAAGGGAGAAGCAACTTTTCATGTACAAGTTATCTTCAAATTTATGACCAGAAACTGTGAAGGCTAGAAGACATTGTTGTTGTTGTTGGGTGCCATCGAGTCGGTATCCAACTCATAGCACCCCCATAGAGTTTTCAATGGCTGACTGTTTCAGGATTGCCTTGGGAATGGATTGCCACATCCTTCTCCCGTTTTTGCGGTGCTGGGAATTGAACTGGGGACCTCAGAGACTGCAGCACAGTGCTCTACCAACTGAGCTAAATCCCAGCCCAGAAGACATTAAGATGGCATAATTATAGTGCTGAAAGAAAACAAAACCTGTCAACAAAAAATTCTGTACCAAACAAAACTCTCTTTCAAAAATATGAAAGAGAAATTAAAACATTCCAGATAAAACATCTGAGGAAATTTATCACTTATGGACTTACTATATAAGAAATGCTAAAAAATACTAAAGGGAGTTCTTCGGGCTGAAATGAAAGGACATTTGACAATAACTTGTATATGTACAAGAAATCTGGTAAAGTTAGCTACATAGGTAAATGTAAAGTATTACTGTTTGATTGGTTTGTAATGTTTCTTTTTAAGAGAAAGACAAAACAATAATTATGAATATATGTTAATGGACACTTAATGTGAAAGGGGTAATTTGACAATGACAACATGAAGGGAGAAGAAGGGAGCTGTATGGGAGTAGAGTTTTGTATATGATTGAAAGAAAGGTGTTTTTAATTCAAAATAATTGTTAATTGTATATTTATATTTGTATATTTATAATTTATTTTAATTACTAATTTATATTTCTGTATTTGTATTTGAATATGATATATTGTTGTTGTTGTTGTTGTTAGGTGCCGTCGAGTTGGTATCCAACTCATAGCAACCCTGTATACAACAGGTGAAACACTATTGTCAGTGCTTCTCTGCTGTTCACAGGGTTTTCGATGGCAGATTGATTTTTGGGAGGGGGTTGCCAGGTCCTTCTCCCAAGCCTACAGTATCTGGTGTTCTCTGGCAGTCTCCCATCCAAGTACTAACCAGGCCCAACCCTGCTTAGCTTCTGAGATCTGACGGGATCGGATGCCACAGGGCTATGGCTGCAGGCATTATATATTGTACTCATTTGTATATTATAAAACAATTGAACTTTGCAAGGCAGCCATTATGAAAATAACTAAAACTACACAGGAAAGTAAGTGAGAAAGGAGTCAAAATCAGTTACAAAAGGAGACCATAATGGAGGAAATGAGGAACAAAAAAGATATGCCATAGAAAACAAATAGCAAATAGGCAAAAATAAGTCCTTCCTTACTAGTAATTACTTTAAAAGTATTTTTAAAGTATTTAAAATTACTTTAAAAGTATTTAAAAGTATATATTACTTTAAAAGTATACCGTGCCCATTTATATTGCTAGTGTGTTGCTTAATTTTATGCATCAGTTTGATTTGGCTATGAGGTGCCCAGATACTTGGTCAAACATTATTCTGAGTGTTTCTATAAAGGAGGGTTTGGATGAGATTACCATTTAACTTAATAGACTGAGTAAAGGCATATTGCCCTCCATAATGTGGGTAGGCCTCATCCAATTAGTTGAAAGCCTAAATAGAACAAAAAGATGGATGCTACTCCAAATAAGAGAGAATTCTGTCTGATATGCTTCTAAGTGGAACATTGTGTTTATCTCTGCCTTTAGACTCAGAGTGAAACATTGGCTTTTCCTGGATCTTGAGCTTGCCAGCCTTCAGATTGGAACTAAATCATTGGTTCTCAAGTTTGCTGAGGTACTCTGCAGATCTTTAGCCTTGCCAGCCATAATTTTGTGAGCCAATGTCTTATAGTAAATCATACATATATATGTATGTATATATTATATATGGTAATTGGTTCTGTTTCTCTGAGGAACACTGAGCAATACAGCTAGTATAAAACAAATAAAACAACAACAAAAATCTCAGAAAATAAATATTAATGAGGATGCAGAGAGATTGGAACCTTTGTGCACTGTAGGATAGAATGTAAAATGATGCAGCTACTATGCAAAACAGTATGGTAGTTCCTTAAAATATTCTTAAAATTGTCTGATCTAACAATTTCAATTGTGGTTATTCATGCAGAACAATTGAAAGCAGGATCTCAAAGAGACATTTGTATACTCTATTCATGGAGACCTTACTCACAATAATAAAAAGTAAAAACAACCCAAGTATCTATCAGTGGGTATATGGACAAACAAATGTGATATACACATACAATAGTGTATTATCAGCCTTTTAAAGGGAAGAAAACCTGACACATGCTACAACATGGATGAATTTGGATGACGTTATGATAAGGCAAATACAAAAATACATGTTGTTAGGTGATGTCGAGTCAGTATCCGACTCATAGTGACCCCCTCATAGGGTTTTCAGTGGCTGACTGTTTCAGGATTGCATTGGGAGTGGATTGCTATGTCTTTCTCCCAGTTTTGTGGTGCTGGGAATTGAACTCGGGACCTCAGAGACCGCAGAGTGGCCCTCTACCAACTGAGCTAAATCCCAGCCCTACAAAAATACATAGGCTGTATAATTTCACTAAGATGAGTAGAGTATCTGAAGTAGTCAAATTCATAGAAACAGAGAGTAGAATGGTGGTTGCCATGGGATTGGGGAGGGTGAAAAGGGGAGGTTTTTCTTCACAGGGCATAGAGATTCAGTTTTTCAAGATGAAAAAATCTGGAGATATGTTTCACAAAAATGTGAATATACTAAGCATTGTTGTTGTTGTTAGCTGCCATGGAGTCAGGTCCGCCTCATAGTGACCCTCATAAGGTTTTCAATGGCTGATTGTTTTGGGGATTGTTTTGGGAGTGGGCTGCAACATCCTTCTCCCATTTTCAAGGTTCTGGGGATCAAGCCCAAGGCCTCAGAGAGTGCGAGTGGCACTGTACCAACTGAGCTAAACCCCAGCCCCATAGTTAACATTACGGAACTACATATTTTTAAATGTTTAAGGTGGCACACACGATCTATTTGCTACAGATCTTTTAAAAAGAGAAGAGATTGGAAAGGTAGATTTAAAACATCAAATGCAACTATGTGATGTTTATAAGAGACTTTAATTTTTGTAAGATTATTGAAATATAATTGGCAAATAAAAGTTATCCATATTTAAGGTGTTCAATGTGTATTTTCTTTTTGTGGTACAGGGATGGAACCCAGGGCCTTACAAATGCTAGGCCAGTGCTCTACTACTGAGCCACACTCCTAGACCTCAGTGTGATGTTTTGATATACATATATATGATGAAAAGATTAACATAATCAAGCTAATTAACCTATCCATCATCTCACATAATTAATATTCTTGTGGGGATAAATTAAGAGATTCACTTTAGAAACGAAGCCACAAATACATTAAAAGTAAAAAAAAATGGACAAATACATTCCATGTAAATAGTAACCAAATGAGAGTTGGAGTGGCTATATGAATGTTGGAAAAAACTGACTGTGTTAGTTAGCTTATGTGTTGCTGTTACAAAATTACCTGAC
Source organism: Pedetes capensis (assembly GCA_007922755.1). NCBI lineage: Eukaryota > Metazoa > Chordata > Mammalia > Rodentia > Pedetidae > Pedetes > Pedetes capensis. Next base: position 12,598 of record VMDO01026188.1, on the reverse strand, counting down.
AGAACAACCTAGGGGAAGAAAGATTTATTTAGCTGCAAGTTCAGAGGATTTCAGTCCATTTTGGTGGGGAGGCATGGTAGAGCAGGCAGCAGGAGAATGTGGCAGAGAAGGGTTGTTCACATCATGGGGGCTCAAGGACAGAGAGAGCTTACCAGACCTGGGGGCCTGAGTAAAAATTCCAAATGCCCTTCCCCAGTGACCTACTTCTATCAGCTAGATCCTACCTCCCAAATTTCCACAGCCTCCTAAAACAGCACCACATACTGGAAACCAACACTTCAAACATAAGCCTTAAGGGACATTTTATATTCAAACCATAACATAGATTTAGGTCAAAAACTCTTAAAAGATAAAGAAGGACATTGCTTATAGACAAAAGCTCAATCCATCAAGAACATGTACTAATTATATACACACCAAAAGGCAACATACTAAAATATATTAAGCAAACTGGTATAAATGAAGGAAGAAAAGGATTGGTCTACAATGACAATTGGAGACTTCACTAGCAAACTTTCATTAATTTACAAAACAACTAGACAGAAGATAATGAAATAGGGGATTTGAACACTGTAAAACAAGTAGACAACAGATGTATAAGGAACATTCCACACAATATTGGGACACACATTTTCTTCAACTGTATATTCAACTGGAAACCTCTTAAAGGTAGACCATATGTTGGGCCACAAAGAAAGCCTGAATACATTTAAAAACTTGAAATCAAACCTAACATGCTCACCAAACACTATGGAATGAAACTAGATATCAATAAGAAGAAATTTTAGAAATTCACAAATACATAGAAGTTGAACACATTTTTGAACCACTAATGGGTCAAAGAAAAAATCACAAGTGAAATTAGAACATACTTTGAGACAAATTAAAATTGAAGCCCAGCATGCCAAAACTAACAGAATACAGTGAAATCAGGGCTTTGAGGAAAATTCATAGCCATCCATGCCTACATTGAAAAAGAAATAGAACTTTGGATCAACATGCTGATGGAATAGGACTTTCTAGTGCTCACTTCCATGCAGAAACATCAATTTGAACAACTGTTCATGCATGAAATTACTTTCACAAGAGCTAAGGTAACTAGATAAGTCAATACAATACTTGAGTGTGGCACAGAAATAAGAAAAGACACATTGAAGAGGGTAAGAAGGAGAGTTTTACATTACGTGTATCACCTTATTCCCAACCCTATGCAGCATATCATGGACAGAGATATCCTCTGCTTCAAGGAAGGAGAGGGAAATGGGCACCGCCTCCAACATTGGGACTGCCCCAGTAAGACACAGTGCTGAGCAGATGCACATGGCTCCAGACTGCATGTCAGTACCCTCAGACTTAGTCTTCAGACCTTCTGCAGTGCCAAGTCATATCACACAAACCTAGGTATTCTATCTCCCCGGTAGACTTTGGCTCTGGGTTTACTCTACTGCTACAATAACTCTAGGGGCTCCAGGCTCCAGACTCCAAACTGAACCCAGTCCTGGAATGGCTCCCACATTCCCAGGCTCTAGGTCTTCCCCTGTAGATAGAGTATTTCCAGGCCTGCCTAGGGCCAGGCCAGTCCCTATGGACCAAAGATCTAAGCCAGAATCTACAGATTGAGTCTCAAATACTATCTTAGCACCAGGTACCATCCCATACATCCAGGCTCTGGACATGCCTGGAGGAGTAGGTCTTTTGGCTCCTCCAGTGCCAGTTTGAACACTGCAGCTCCAGGCTCTGAATTGGCCACAGCACTGGGCTAGCATTAGTGAACCTGGGCTACAGGCTACACTCACCACTGAGCTGGACCCCACAGCCCAAGGCTTTACCACCAGAGGCCAGGGTATCCCTTGCCACCAAGAGGACTCTTTCTGGTCAGCAGAGATAGAACTGTACAAAGGGTTGGTGGTCTTTGAAATGTTCCAGGGCAGGAAATCTTAGGAAAGCCTGAAGAAGATCTTGCTTTGAATAGATACCCAGAAGCTAGAGTCCCCAGACACTGTTCAGTTTTTTCCACAGTAGGAACCGAGACTAGGCTGGTACTCAAGATCTATTCACCTTTCTAGAACCCATAGACCTAGCCTCAAGACTGGCCCATGTGGATACAGACCACAGATTATCTAGCACCAGGCCAGCACCTGTAGCCTCAGGCTATACATCCACTTCAACACCAGGTTGACAACCCTGACCTCAAGCATCCGTGCTGGCACCTGTGAACACAGGATTCAGTACTGTTCAGTGTCATGCTGGTACCTTTGGCCCAACCCTCTACGCTGGTCTCTTGTAGCCATACATTCCAGCAGATCTAGGGTGCAGGTGCATCCCAGTAGAACCTGGTACTAGAGTGGCCCACTTGAACCAAGTCACCAGGTCCACTCCTACATTCCTAGTAACCTAGACCACCCCTGCGGACTCGGGCTTCAGGGTTGCCCTAGCACCATGTCAACCTCCGTGGATGCAGGCTCCAGCTCTGTCTCAGTGGATCTTGGCTGATTCCTGCAGATCCAGGCTCCAACAAGTCAGACTCTGTGGACCCAGAGCTAGCTCCCATGCATGTGGCCTGCAGTGGTATCATTGTGGCGTGGGATCCCATCAGATCTCAGAAGCTAAGCAGGATCCGATCTGGTTAGTAATTGGATGGGAGACTACCTGGAAACACCAGGTGCTGTAGGTTTGGGAGAAGGACCTGGCAACCCACTCCCCCAAAACAGCCATTGAAAACCCTATGAATAGTGGAGAAGCATGACAATAGTGTTTTTGTCTGTTGCACATAGGATCACTATGAGTCCAACATGGACTTGATGGCACCTAACAACACAACAACACCCATGCATGTAGGCTCCAGGCTTAGTCTCAGATCTATGCTCTAGGTTCACTGCCACAGAGCCAGTCAGCCTGCCTATAATTCCAGTGACTCGGGAGGTGGAGGCAGAAGGATTTCAAATTTGAGGCCAAAGGCAGCCTGTATAACGTAGTGAGACTGTCTCAAGATAAAAAATACAAAAAGGGCTAGGTGCAGCTCAGTGGCATAGTGCTTGCAAAGTGTGAACAATGCCTGGGGCTCAGCCTCCAAGTGCTGAAAAAAGTGTCTGAAAAGTGAATGCCTCCAGGATGTCCTCCTGCAAGGGGACCTCCCAGGGAAAGAGTTTCTTTGCCTTAGCATACAGATGACACCACTGAAGCTGTGGTTCAAAAGTGTGAAGCCACCTCTCAAGCTGGCAGCAAATCTTGGCATTGTCCACATGATGCTGGTTTTAGAGGCTTGCAAAATGCAAGAGTTGAAGGATTGTGGAGGCTGCCACCAAGGTTCCAGGAAACAGCCTATGAGGCCAGGCAATGTGTACCAGGGTCAGATGCTCCTTGGAGATCTCCTGAAGGGCTGATACATAAAGCTTTGAGAATGGAACCTAAGCAGCAGTAGAGCCCCCGGGATGTTCGATATGACAGCAACATGAAATATGTGCCAAGGAAAGCTACCAGCAATAAAAGGAGCCAACCAAAAAAGGACATTGGAGCAGAGCTGCCCAAGCCAGATTCCAGGTGCCAGATGATGTTGCATGTGCCAGATGCCATATTGGAACTGACAAAATTTGTTTGTCCAATGGGATATCAGTGTTGCTCTTCCCTTTCTGTGCCCCTATTCTTCCATTTTGGAATGGGAATGCTTACTTTGTGTCATTGTATGTTAGAAGTATGTAGCCTGGTTTGGAAGGGGTTCTTTTGTCTTGCAGGGGCCCACAGTTAAGTTTGCTTTGAATCTCAGTGGAGACTTTAGATTTTGAGTTTTGAACACAATTGAGGGTGTTAAGGCTTTGGCACTTTTGAAGTTGGACTGGATGCATTTTGCATTATGAGATGGCCATGAGCCTTTGGGGGCCAGGGGCATAGTTTCAGTATTTGAATCTAAAATGTCCCCCAAAGGCCACATGTTTGAATGCTTTGTTCCCGGCTGTTGACACTGTCCTGGAAGGTCATGGAACTTTGGGAAGCATGATTTTAGTTTTACAGAAACAGGTCCCTGGGGGTGGGCCTTTGGAGATATTTACCTGGACCTACCTGCAGTTCCAGTTGCTCTCTACTCTCTGCTCTTGATCTACCCTGCCATGAAGTCATCAGAAATAGGACCTGACACCTGCTGACACCACTCCCACCCTGCTGCCATGCCATATGCCTGCTCTTCCTCTACATAGGCAGAAGTCCTCTAACCATGAACTTCTGATAAATCTTTCTCCCCATGAGTTTGTTTTGGTCAGTTTCGCTGTCACAGTGAATCCAATAAAATTGAATCCAAATAAGACTACATCAATACATATTATAAGCAAACTCAAAAATCAAAGGCAAAGAGAGAAAACTAAAAGCAGCAAGAGAAAAGCAGAAAGTAACAGTGGGTTTCTCAGCAGAAATCATACATGCCAGGAGAGAGAAAGATGATGCATTCAAAGTATAAAAAAACTGTTAAGGCATAATACCATGTGGAGGGTCACTGGCCACTAGTTCAGGGTCTTCCCGGGAACTAGTGGTGAGGACAGAGAGGTTTGGGGAAGCCAGCTACAAAAGGATAAATTTTATTGTACAGGAAAGGTTAACAGGAACAAACAGGAACAAGCAGGATCTGGAACAAGAACAGGCAGGAATAGGCAGGAACTGGAGCTCTTCTGCCTCCAGCGCTGGGCTCAGAGGTTATCCTCAGCTTCAGCCTCTGGCACTGGGCCAGAAGGCTATCCTCAGTTGCTTGTAGTCTATTAGTGATGGTATCAGCACTCTGCTCTTCTCTGGTCTCCATCTTCTCTGATGTCTTTCTCTGTCTTTCAGAGTTGATGATGATGAAGATCTCTCTTGAGCGATGGAATGGCTCTCTCTGATGATGTAAGCCTCTGATGGTGGTGATACTGCTGCATTGATCTGGCGATGGCCTGCCATGTGGTGGTATGGCTGCATCTGTCTCAGGGCCAGTGAGGCTTGCTTATATACCTTTCAGGGATGGTGATTAAACAGTTTAAGCACCATAACTACTGGTAGCTGGGCTGAACCAATCAGGGGTGATATTCTAATATAGGGTGAAACAGGATGTCACCTTCTGTCCAACCAGGGAATGATCCTAACTGGCCAACCAGGGGATATGGTGAGGGTTGGGAGTAACCTATCAGGTACCAGGGGGTTAATGTCATGACCATATCTCTGGCACCATCTTGGCTCATTCAATACCAAGAGGGACCCAGATGTGGGACTGGGGTCACTGGGAGCCATCTTGCCTCAGGCCATAGATTAGACCTCCAGGTGGACTAGATGGACCTTATCCTAATCATGTTTCCCCTCTATCCCCTCTATCCCATGCCCTGGAGGATAGATGTTGGTCCTCCAGGTAGGATAGATAGGCCCCTATTGTGGTGGTACTTTCTAGGATCCTAACATCTGCCCCTTTTTCTTTTTTAAAGCAGCTCTGGTTGGTCCCCCTGCTTATTGATATATAATTGTTAGAGTGATAACAATAATAACTATTTATAAATATTTACAAACAACAAATGTTAGCATTAAGGGTCCCAAAACCTTTCACCTTTCACAATCAGCTCTTACAATCTGAGGCACCCCCTCTTCTACAATAGTCCATAAGCCTGTGAGGACTGTTGGCATTGGGTTAGATCCTATAAGTTATGATTTGAAACATTAACAGTGTAATACCTGGGGCAAAACCATAGTTTTAAAAAGAACATTTGTTATTTTTCATTTTGTGTTTTAATTATCATTTCTGTTGGACAGGAATGATGACCCCAAGATATGATTTTATATGGTTTAAAATTTGTTTTTAGAGATTTTGTCATTTCTGGTGGCCTGGAAATAGGGCATAATACATTGGGGCCAATGTATTAATGTATGAGGTTTAAACTTTAAAAATTTTCAAAGTCAAGGACATCTTAGCCAATGCCATTTGGAGGGGGTTGTTTGCCCCTTTTTCTTTTTTTTAAAGAAGTGAGGATGAAAGATTATAATTTAAAGGTAAAAAATCATGGCTAAATGTTTTTGAAAAGATCTATACTTATGAATTATTTGGGCAATTGTTGTATTTGTTGTATTTGAATCTCTGGTGGTCTTGGAAGTTGGCCCCAGTATTTAAGTATGGGTTGTAAAATAATGTTGTTAGTTTTTGTTTTACATATTTGAGCCTGAGCTGGCCTGAGATTAAGAATCTCTTGTTTTGTCGATTGAGCTATCCAGGAAGAATTTAATAAATTTATTTGTTTATCCTTTTTATTAATTTATATCTTTAGGCAATTTAATTCTTATTTTAAATTATTATTTTGGGTTTTGAGTTGTCATATGGTCATGACTGTTGGAGTCATAAAGGCAGCCTTTTTTAGGCCTCTCATCTTTTTAAAAATAATTAAATTGGCGTTTTTTTGGTAGACCTTTTGTTATGTTGGGTTTGTTTAATGTCATAGTGTTTTATTTAGACTGTCTCTGATGGCCTTTATTTGATTTATGTGGCTTGTATTTACATTTAAATTGTTAGTTAGCTTATAGATAATTTTGTTTCTTATATTAGGGTTGTGTCTTATTTTAGCTATTGGTGTTATATCTATAGGTATGTTAGTTTTATTAATACTTACATCATTTTTATCATTAAATTTAATTTTTATTTCCTTCTTATTATCTGTTAAGACTCCTTAACCTTCATAGAGAGAAGTTAGAACAGTATCATTGACATTTTATGTTATCATAATGGAAACATCAATATCTAAAGGCATTGTAGTTACCATTGAAGATATAAACTTATACAATGTTACTAAATTAATTTCAACAGGACCATCAGCAAAGGCTTTTCATCCTAATCATGTTTCCCCTTTAGCCTCTGGGGCTATCTCATGCCCTGGAGGGTAGATGTTGGTCCTCCAGGCAGGCTAGATAGGCCCCATTCGTGGTGGTACTTTCTAGGATCCCAACAATACCACAATTGGCAAATCTACCCTTCTGAAATATAAGAGAAGTACTTTCTCAGACCAACAAAAGCTTAGAAACTTCATCACTTTTATATAATTATTTTTATTGTCATTTTTACTTTGTGTGGAGTGTCCATTCATGTAAATTATATTTATTTTTATACTTTGATTTTCACTAGTTTTGCTTCTAGAGAAAAGACAAAAAAAAACTTTTCATCTTAAAGGAAAAAAAAGACCTATCTTACAAAAAAATTCTAAAACTCATTCTTGAAGTTGAAAGAACTAGATGCAAATTAGTAACATGAAAACATAAAAGTACAAAACTCACTGATAAAAGTAAGTATATAGTCAAATTCAGAATACTCTAATATTTAATGGTGGTTTTAAATCACTTGAGGCTTTAATATGAAGGTTGAAAAACAAAACTATTAAATGTAGTAATAGCTATGATAATTTCTTGAGGGACATACAATACAAAAACGTAAATTGTGTGACATCAGAAACATCAAATGGGAAAATGTGATGGAGTAAAAGTGTAGGGTTTGTATATTAATAAATCAAAGTTGTTATCAGCTTAAAATAACCTGTTATAGCTACATTTTATGTAAGTCTCATAGTTATCATCAAGCTAAGACCTATAGTAGATACACAAAGACCAAAAAATTTAAAGAATCAAAATATATCACTGTAGAAATCACCTAATCACAAAGGAAGATAACAAAATAAGAAAAAAGGAACAAAAGATCTGCAAAACAATTAGAAAACAATGAACAAAATCACAGTAGTAAATCCCTGCCTCTGAGTAATTATCTGAATGTAAAAGGATAACATTTGCCAACCAAATGACATAGAGTGGTGGAATAGATAAGAAAATAAGACTCAACTATAACGTGGCCTATAAGAGACTCACCTCACCTGTTCAGCATGGGCTGAAAGTGAAGGGATGGAAAGAAATAGTCCATGAAATTGGAAACAAAAAGACAATACAAGTAGATAAAACAGATTTTATGTGAAAAATTTAAGACAGACAAAGATGATCACTGTATAGTGATAAAGGAGTCAATTCCTTCAAGAAGATAGAACAGTTTAAAATATATGTGCACCCAACATCACAGCACCTAAATACGTAAAGCAAATATTAATAGATCTGAGGGAGAGATACACTGTAATAACATAGTCACAGGACACTTAAATGCCCCAATCTACATAATAGACATCAGGCAGACTGAAAATCACAAAGGATATGTTAGACTTGTACTACACCTTAGAACAAATGGGCCTAACAGGTATATACAGAACATTCCATGCAAAACTAGCAGAATTCACATTATTCTCAGGCACATATAGAACATTCTCCAGGATAAATCATATGTTTAGGCCACAAAACTACTCATAACAAATTTAAGATTAAAATCATGACAAGTTCCTTTTCTGACCCTAATGGTATAAAATTAGAAATCAATAGTAGGAAGAATTTTGAAAAATTCACAAAATACACAAAAACTAAACATGCTCCTGAAGTCAATGAGTAAATGAATAAACTAAAAGTGAAATAAAAATTCTGAAACAAAAATGAAAACAAAACAATACAAAACTCATGGGATGCAGCAAAAGCAATTTTTTTAGTGTTTTTTTAGTTAGCATACAAATTAATGGGTTTAATGATGACATCTCCATACATGCATATCATTGTCCACTGCTCATATTCACCCCTTCATTACTTTCTCATGTCCCCTGTCCCCCTCTTGTTGTTTCCCTTCCTTCCCACAAACAGTCCTCCTTCAAGCAAAAGCAATTCTAAGAGAGAATTTTAGAGCAGCACACACTTACATCAAAAAGAAGAAAGATATCAAACAAAAAATTTAATGCTACATCTGAAAGGAAATATTAAAGCAAGAACAAACTTGGGTGAAGGTTAGTAGAAAGAAAAAAATTATAAAAGTGAGAGCAGAAGCAAATAAAATAGAGAACAATAGAAAACGTAAACAAAATAAGTTGTTTTTATGAAAAAACAACAAGAAAAACCTGTAGCTAGACTAAGAAAGGGCTGGGATTTAGCTCAGTGGGTAGAGCACTGCGCTGCAGTCTCTGAGGTCCCGAGTTCAATTCCCAGCACCGCAAAAATGGGAGAAGGGCCTGGCAACCCACTCCCAAGGCAATCCCAAAGCACTCAGCCATTGAAAACCCTATGAGGGTCGCTATGAGTCGGATACCGACTCGACGGCACCTAACAACAACAACAAGACTAAGAAAAGGAGAGAGGATTCAACTAAATAAAATTAGAAATGAAAAAGGAGACATTACAATTGATACCACAGAAGAAGATCGTAAGACTCTCTTTTGAACAATTATAGGCCAAAAAAATTGATGACCTAGAAGATACAGATAAGTTCCTAGACAATCACATACTATCAAAAGTGAATCATGAATAAATAGAAAATCTGAGCAAATTTATGAGTAAGAGATTGCATCAGTCATAAAAAGCCCTACATAAATAAAAGGTCCAGGACCTAATGGCTCATTGATAAAGTCTACCAAACATTTAAGAAGAACTAATACCAATTCTCCTCAATTTTACCTAAAAACTGAAAGAAGGAATACCTTTAATCTCATTTTATGTAGCCACTATTACCCTTATTCAAACAGCAGAGACAGACGTTACAAGAAAACTATGGGCCAATATTACTGATGAGCATAGATGCAAAAATCTCTCACAAAATACTTTGTTGTTGTTTTTAGGTGCCGTCAAGTCGGTATCCAACTCATAGCGACCCTCTGTACAACAGGGGAAACACCATTGTCAGTGCTTCTCTGCTGTTCATAGGGTTTTCAATGGCAGACTGATTTTTGGGAGGGGGTTGCCTGGTCCTTCTTCCAAGCCTACAGCTTGTGGTGTTCCCAGGTGGTCTCCCATCCAGGTACTAACCAGGCCCGACTCTGCTTAGCTTCTGAGATCTGATGGGATCAGATGCCACAGGGCTACCGCTGCAGGCCACAAAATACTAGCAACCAAATTAAGCAAAACATTAAAAAGACCATTACTTGTGATAAACTGGGATTTATCCCAGGATGCAAGAATGTTTCAGCATATGGAAATCTATAAATCTTATTCACTATATTAACAAAGTGAAAGACGAAAATCATCTGATCATCTCAATACCCATGTATCAAGCACTTCACAATACAGAAAATTGGTACTGAGAAGTAGAGTTGTTACTATAACTATGCCCGAAGATATGGAACAGCCTTTGGGATTGGTTGATATGGAGAGATTGGGAGAGGTTGGAAGAGTTTGAAGGAGTGGGTTAGAAAAAAATCTAGAATGCTGTGACCAGAGTATTATGGGTGATTCTGGTGAAGGCTCAGAAGACCAAAATGGTGATAGAAATGTAGACAGTAGAGGCCATACTGATGAGGTCTCAGAATCAAATGAAGATTCTGTTGGGTACTAGAGAAAGGGCCACTCTTGTTTCTCTATGGTAAAGGACCTGAATGTATTGTGTTCATGTCCTAAGACATTTTGAAAAGTTGAACTTAAAGATGGACTGATTTATTTGGTAGAGGAGACTTCCAGACAGAAAATCATTTGAACAGCAACATGTATATTATTGGTCAATTTTAGTCAGTTTTACAGAGACCAAAAGAAAGCAGAGTGGAAAGACTTGGAAAATTCAATCTGTGACCAGGAAAAAAGCAAAGAAAAAGCATGTAATGGTCAGGGATGGTAGAAGAGGCACAGTGTAAACATTCATGTTCCAATAGGGAAGAACGTTGTTGTTAGGTGCCATCAAGTCATGTCCGACTCATAGCTACCCTTATAGGGTTTTCAATGGCTGATTGTCCCAGGAGTGAATTGTCAGGTCCTTCTCCCATTTTTGCGGTGCTGGGGATCGAAACTGGGACCTCAGAGAGTGCAGAGTGGCACTCTACCAACTGAGCTAAATCCCAGCCCCAGTAGGTAGGAACAGGCAAGTGGAAAGGAGCAATTGTACCAAAGCAAGACCAAAACCAAGCAAATCAAACAGTAAGTTCTAAAGTTTCAAATCTGGCATCTTGGGCACATTGCAGTGGGGAAGGCCCCCAAGATTTGAGAAGCTCCATCTCTATGGCTTTGCCACTCACAGCCCAAATGAATGCTCTCTAAGACTGGTTTTGCAAAACTGCTTGCAGATTTCCTTAGCAGGCATTGCACATTGCTGCCACATCTACCTTCCAAGGATTTCCACTTTGTCTTCATTCCCTATGACGGACTCCTTGCAGGAACTCCAGCCCTGCAGCACACTGCCTAGCATCTCACACTGCCCTTTCAAATCTTGGTAGTATATTCCATGACCTCATAACTCTTTTATTCTTCACATCACACGGACAATGTCAAGGTCTGCCTCCAGCATAAGCTGTATCTGGGCCCACTTGAACCATAGTTGCAGAGCCATGGTTGCAAACTAGAATCCTGAACCAGTCCTGGGGTTACAGGGAACCTCAGGGATCTTCCCTGACATAATATTGCCCTGGAAGGTCTCTGAAACAAATGTACACTTGTAGGCCTCTGATGGTCCTATGATGGGAGGGGCAGCCCCAAAAATTTCCAATGTTTCTGCGATGCCCTGAAGGCATCTTTCCTATTGTCATAATGCTTAGCATTTCTACTAATCTCTTTAGAAAACTCCTGTTCAATTACAACATCCTTGACTGCGTCCTTTCATGGTTTTTCTTTTTTTTTTTCTTGTCTGCTCTGCTATGCTCTTCTCTTCTCTCTCTTCTCTTCTCTTCTCTGCTTTTCTTTTCTTTTCTTCTTTTCTTGATTGTTTTTGTGATCTAGGATCTTGCTACTTAGCCCAGGCTGTCCTCCAACTTGCAATCCTCCTATCTTTTCCTCCTGATTCCTAGGATTACAGGCCTGCACCACTGTGCCTGGCCTAATGTATGAATTTCTTAAAAACTGCTAATCAACTAAATTGTAAGCATTCTCATCACAAAAATGATAAGTATGCAAGGTGATGCATAGGTTAATTAGCTCAAGGTAACCATTTTACAATGTATATATATTTCAAAATGTAATATAAACACATCTTAAACAATAAAGCTTTACAATTTTGTCAATTAAAAATAAGAAGAAATAAAAACTTAATCAACAAACTCAAATAACTTTATAGTTGAGATAAATTTGAAAAGAGAACAAAATAAATGCATTTATTATGGAAAAGAAATAGATTATAGCACAGATAAGTGAAAAGACAAATGGAAAACAACGGAGAAAATTAATGAAATCAATCCTGGTTCCTGAGAAGATTTATTAGGCTGACAAATCTTTAACTATATAGACTAAGTAAATCTCAAGTTATTAACACTAGAAATTAATGTGTAGATCTTACTGTCAATTTTACATGAATAAGAAAGATGGAGCCAGGTGCAGTGGCACCCGCCTGTAATCCCTGTGAATCTGGAGGTGGAGGTAGGTGGATCTCAATTTCAAGACCCAGAGGTAGTCTGTGTAATTTAGTGAGACTCTGTCCCAAAAAGTAAAAAAAAATGAGCTGGGGGTGCAGCTCAGTGGTCCAGCACTTGCAAAGCATGCAAGCACGAGGCCCTGGGTTCAACCCCCAGTACCGCAAAAAAAAAAAAAAAAAAAAAAAAAAAAAAAAAAAAAAAAAAAAAAAAAAAAA
>VMDO01026187.1:0-27089 GCA_007922755.1 Pedetes capensis | reverse complement strand
GATGGCGAAATGGCGGTGGTCCCGCTGCTGGCCACTGTGTAGCTCCTCTGAAGCCTAATCCTTGATTTCAGTGCACGCCTAGTTTCATTCTCTATCTCTCAAACTAAGTTATCTCTGTTTCTATTTATTCAATTTGATTTTTAAACCCCTAATCGAGGCTTCTTATTGCTCCGGAACAGAAGGTGTGTGTTATCTGTCCGCCATCTTGACTCTGCCCCTGCCAGTGGTTCTCATAGTGTAGTTGCTAGACCAGCAATATTAGCATCACTTGGAAGTATATTATAAATGTGAATTCTTGAGAACCATCTTGACCTACTGGGTCAAAAATACTGAAGGTTGAGCCCAGAATCTGTATTTTAACAAGCCTTAGAGGGAATTCTGATACATGCTCAAATTTAAGAACTACTGGCCTAGGCCAACCATGATAAAAAAAAAAACACTCCCTTTACAGTCTGATTCAGGAAGGGGCACATTAGTCAATGGGAACCAATGAGATGGGAAGAAAAGTTTGCTAGGAGCTTCTGGGAAAAATTGTCTGCATTTAAGGGATTCTGTAGGAAGAAACACTGACCTTTTTTTGTGTACAGATGTGATACCTGGGCTTGCTAAAGCCATCTTGCTTTATCAACTGAAGATACAACCTGGAGACAGATAATCCTAAATTCTACACTACCTCTGGATTTCCAGTGATGCAAACTAATCTATTTGTTCATTTTCCTTGCCAGTTTGAGCTGGTTATTTTACTACTTGTGGGTAAAAACTGTCATTGGCTATATAATATGATCCTAAGTATAAAATTCATATTTAGCTCAAGGAAAAAGATACTGGAAAAAATATATTTAGCTTATAAATTCTTGTTTTATCTTAGTGGAAGAATTATAAAAGAAATTCGTTTTTTCTCTATTTTCTAATTGTTATAATGCAAATCATTTCATAATCAGAAAGATAAATTTTAAAATAATAGTTGGAGGTTATTTTAAACATGTTCTTTTTAAAAGAGAGTCAAGAACCATTAAACAGAAGAAGTAATAAAGACAAGTGGTTTGGGACCCTGGGCAGATGGTAAACCGAAGGAACCAAGAACACAGAGTGCTCAGAATTAGTAGCAGTGAGGTGTTAAGGAGACAATTAACACTTATATTCTAAATAGCAGCTGAATATAAATGAGAACAGATGGGGTTCAATAACTATGAAAAGACCTAGGGCAGTACAAAGATGAAAGTAAAGATAAGCAAATATTTAGAGAAAAGAGACTTATAAATAGTAGCACTATGCTCAATTTGTACAAGGAGTTTCATTTCCATTGACTGTTGCTCCAACTCATTTATTCTAGGATTCATAACAAGAATCTATGTATATTCCTGTTATATAGAACCTGTTAATACCTAACAGATATTACATGCTTACTGTGTACAAAATTCTTAGTATATATTGTCTTACTCAATCTTCTTCAAGGTAAGTACTATTATTATTCTATAATACAGATTAGGTTGCTGAAGCTTAGAGTGGCTAATACCTTATTCATATTTACACAGATAGAAGATGATGAAGATGAAATTTGAGCTATCCTGACCCCAGAACCTTCTTGCCTCTTTTATGATACTATGGCAGCCAACTAATGATAATAGAACAATAAATGTCATTGTACACATTCCTTAGTTTTATGTGCTGATGTCAAAATAAACACTTTTAAATCTCCTCATCCTTTGTTATCTATGAAGTCTAAGTACTCTTGATGCAATTATTGAATGAGCATCCATGATGGAAGGCAATTCACAGCCTCTCAGATGACAGAAAAGAGAGAAAACCTGGAGCTTCACTCTCTGGACAGATAATAAGTTAGATAAATAAGATTCCAGGGCTCAGAGTTAGGAAGCTCCACTGAGGGGTTGTCTACTACTTAATGGACATGATGAGAATTGCCTAGAAGGGATTTAAAGAATCTCAGCCTACAATTCAAGTCCTGTTTATTGATGGGTATGACTTAAGGAGTAAATTGAATCACAGCAAGAAAAACTGGGGGAAAATAGTATTTTCAGACCAGGAAAGGAGCTTAATAAGAAAGTGAAGACAAATATTGTAGGCAGACCCATCATAAATGAATTCAATGTCTGGAGGCAGTGGTCCCACCAGCTGCTCCTGCCCAAGGGGACAGATTTTGAATGTGCTTGAGATAAAACACGAACTATACTAAGAAAAAGACAGTGAAGCATATGGTAGGTGCACAATGCTCAGAAGGAACTGGTGCTTCCTGTGTCCTCTCATTTCTGGTAAGATTGGGCTGTCCTCTTCAAACATGCCCCCTGCCTTGCCAGAAAGCCTGGCCAGAGAAGCCTTCAGACTTCCATTAAAGCTACTCCCAAAGGCAATATAGATGACTCACAATGCTACCATGTCCCCTGGCTCCAGCAAAGTTGGTGTCCGGAACCATCTCCACTATAATTGTCACTGACAGCTACTTGTAGACACAGCCTGTTCTTGGATGAGACATGGAGAGAAGGAACTGGGTGGAGAAGGACTTGATTTGGGAAGTGAAAACATAGAATAAGGACCCTGGAGCCAGTTGGCTATTAAATAATTAAGCTCACTTGGGAAAACAAAACTTATGTACTATGTTTTCTACCATGACAGTTCTAGGTGGAGGTTTCTAGCTTCCCACTGGGCACTGGATTTGGCCTTAATGAGCAGTAATATGTAAAGATGTTGTTGTTGTTAGGTGCCGTCGAGTCGGTATCCGGACTCATAGCGACCCTTATAGGGTTTTTAATGGCTGAGTGTTTCGGGATTGCCTTGGGAGTGGATTGCCAGGCCCTTCTCCCATTTTTTGTGGTGCTGGAAATTGAACTCAGGGCCTCAGAGACTGTAGCGCAGCACTCTACCCACTGAGCTAAATCCCAGCCCAATATGTAAAGATATTGTATACCATTTGGGAGGTTTTTGATCAAAAGTCCTCTAAAATTACAGGGAAATAACTGGGCAATCTCTTCTGCTCTAATGGACCATAAACTCAAAAGTACAGAAACTGGGTGTTTTCCTCACCAGTATATGCAAACCACGGGGCCTGACTCAGTGTAGGAGATGGATGAATGAATGATTACTAACTTCCTGGAAATACCTTGGAGTCTCAGCATGGAATGTAATCTGAGAAAACATCTGCCTCAGCCTCCACATAAATTGTTGTTGTTAGGTGCCATCAAGTTATGTCCGACTCATAGCAACCCTCATAGGGTTTTCAATGGCTGGTTGTTCCAGGATTGCCTCTGGAGTGGATTGCCACATCCTTCTCCCACAAGTATATAAGTAGGGTACCTTAAACACGATTGTTAACAAGAATAATATCATGTTAACCATGACATTATTTGCTTACTTCACTCTAGGGAACCTATTTCATTTTCAGAGGGGGATGTTCTATGTTCACCCTAACCATGAAAAAGAATATTTGTTTTTTCATGAAAATTGCTGCCAAAAGTCTTAGTTCTACTATCTAAGATTTCAAAAACAAGCCAAGACATAAATAATAAATCAGACCATTTTAACAAGACAGACCTTTCCTCATCTAATTCTGCTTTGGCTTTACTCTAGGCTCAGTATACCCTATTCCTTTAATAGCATTTGACTTTGTTCCAAGTTCCCTGGCCATCAAATTTCCAGCATTCCTTAGGTCCAACATGTGACCTACAGAATATTAATCTCTATGTGTTACCCAACCAGTGTAGAATGGAGCAGGACTATCTGATCCTTAGTCAGAATAATCTATTGACATGAGTTCAGCCCCAAATGAGATAAGCACTTAATCAGCTGAAGGCACTTCTTAGAAAACATCTATGAATGAGCCCCTAAATGTATAAACATGTATTTCTTCATTCAGCAGGCATTTACTGAGTAATATATAACAAGTGCCATACCAGGTGGTGAGTATGCAGAGCTCAATTTCATCCACATAAAGCCTAAGAGTATATAATGGGAAACCCCTAAAGGGTTTTAAGAAAAAAAGAACAAAAATAGGTGAAAAGCATTCCCATAAATGACCAATACACCTTGGATCCTACTGGTCATCCACCTCATTTTTGTGATCTTTAATACACTGGGTTCAGGAACTATGGTTCAGAGTGGGATAGCAGACAGAGGATTTGCCTGGGTGCCAATACTTGATTCTAGTCTTGCCTCCACCATTAATTTGCTTTGTAACTTCAATTGTTTTGTTTTGTTTTGTTGTTTGTTTTTACAGTGCTAGGGATCCAATCTAGGGCCTTGTACATGCCGAGCAAGTACTCTACCCCTAAACTACACCCTCAGCCTTGGTTTGCCTGCAGCAATACCACTGTGGCCTCTGATCCCATCAGATCTCAGAAGCTAAGCAGGGTCAGGCCTGGTTAGTACTTGGATGGGGAACCACCTGGGAATACCAGGTGCGGCAGGCTTGGGAGACGGACCTGGCAACCCACTCCCAAAAATCAATCAACTATTGAAAACCCTATGCATAGCAAACAAGAATTCACAATAGTGTTTCTCCTATTGTATGTAGGGTCGCTATGAGTAGGACACTGACCCCATGGCACCTAACAACTCCTATTGGTCAAGTGTAACTGACTCCTCCCCTCCTTTACCACATGCAGAATATTTCTGAAGCCATTTTTCAAAGACTCAAGTCCAGAAAAAGGACATGCTTTCCTTCATCTACAGTGTCCAATTCATCAGATGTCCTGAGGTTTCTTTCTCCAAACACCTAAGTCCATCCTCTCGGCTATAATCTAAATGCCATGCTAGCTGCTCCATAGTCCTTTCCTTATTCCTTTCCCACTGTGAAATGCACTCTTCACGCATAGCCAGAGTGCCTCTTCAAAACTTAAACCACACCAATGAACCCATAAGAATCCTCCAGTGACTTCCTACTGCAGCTGGAATCAAAGCTAAACCCCCTTTCTTGCTTTACAAAGCCTTTCCAACCTACACCTACCTGGCATCTTGCCCCTTCCCCCTCTGTCCCTATGCTTCAGCCTTGGGGGGCTCTTTTCATCCAACTAACACATTTCATTCTTCCCCAAGTCCCATGCATGCCATACTGCCCATGGCAGTCTGCATCTTATTCCCCCAAGGCCCATGTATTGAAGGCTTGGGTCCCACCCTGTGGTGCTATGGGGAGTTGTTGGAGCCTTTAGGAGGTAAGTCTAGTGGGAGGGAGTTGGTCATTGTGTATTTCCCACAAAGAGTGTGTTGGGACTCCTGCCCTCCTCTGTCGCTGTGCTTCCCAGCCACCATGAGATCAGCAGCTCTCCTCTGCCACATGCTCCTGCCAAGATGTGCCAGCACAGGTCAAAAGCACCAGGGCAAGGCAACCAGAGACTAAAACCTCTGAAACTATGAGCCAAGTAAAGCTTTCCTCCCTTCAAGTTGGTTATCTCCAGGGTTTTTTTCACAGTAACAGAAAGCTGTCTAGCACACTGCCTACGTGTTTAGGTTTAGACTCAAAAGTCACCTCCCCAAGAAGTCTTTCCTGACCAGTCCACCTAGGGAAATAATCAATCCCAATGGCTCTCAGCCTGCCTCTGTCTCACATACATGCACACACACAAACACCCCCCCCATGCACATACATGCACTTAGACACAGGTCTCCTTGTTAATGCCCATCAGAGAACTTAATATGCTGCAATTATCTTTTTTTTTTTTTTTTTTTTTTTTTTTGGCGGTACTGGGGGTTGAACCTAGGGCCTCACGCTTGCATGCTCTGCACGTGTTGAACCACTGAGCTGCACCCCTAGCCCATTTTTTTTAGTTTGTGAGACAGGGTCTCACTGAATTCTGCAGACTACCTCTGGTCTCAAACTTGCGATCCTCCTGCCTCTGCCTCCCAAGTTGCTGGGATTACAGGTCTGTGCTACTGCGTCCAGCTCCTGCAATTATCTTATTGGTTTGTCATCTGTCACCCTCAGCAATGAGATCTGGCTAACTGAAAACACCTCTCTCTAGCTACTTGAGAGGATTGGACTAAATGAGCCTCTTGAAATGTAGTACCTGCCTAACTGGGGCAGGGGAGTCAGAGCAGAGCATTGCAGACTGTCTGGGGTCAGGGTGACAAGGAATGTGCTTCATTCCAGACACTATTTCAGAAAGGCTGGGACTTCTAGTCTTCGGAAAATGCATTTACCAGAAAATGAATCCATCCATATTAGGAGTCACATCTTTGCCTTTTACCTTGGAATGATTCATTTGCATAAAACAACAATTATAAATATAGGACCTCCCCAGATCACTGAACTTGCTTGTAATGAGTGTAGACTTTGATTCACCAACCTTGCTTCTGAAAAAAGGCATCCATTGGTGTGTGAACTGTGGGTGGTGATGTCAAGACTTGGGCCAGGGAAGATGAACATCAGAATCCAAGGCAGCCACAATAATAATGGCAGTGGCAGCAGAAACAATAGCAGCATAACACCCTATGCCAGCCTGTGCTAACTTCTCTGCCAACACTGTCTCCTTTCATATTCTCTGTCATTCTGTGAACAAGCACCATTATGATCCAATTTTACAGATTAGGAAACAGAGCCTCTAGAGTCATGGGACTTGCCCAGTGTCACAAAGCTGGTAAGTGGGGGAGGAGGGCCAATCCCTGGTCTGCTTTCCAAATACATGCTACAACTGCAATGTGCCTACGAATTACCTGCAGACGTGCCAAAGTGCAGATTTAAAGGCAGCACATCCAGGGCAGGGCCTAGGCTTTTGCAGATCCAATGTGCTCTCTGATAAGCCTCATGGGGGTCACACTTTGAATAACAAGATTGTAGGGACCAAATAAAAGAGGGCACCTCAGTCTATCCAGAATTTTTTATCATTGTTTTTGTTCTCTTCATTTTTTTGAGATAGGTTCTCACTGTGTAGCCCAGGCAGGCTGTGAACTGTTGACCCTCCTGCCTCAGCTTTCTGAGTGCTGAGATTAAAGGCAGGTGCCACCATGCCCAGCTCAGAAACTTCTTTAATCTTCCACTAAGACACACAGATCTTAAAGAGAGGAAATCAAATGTGGTTCATTTTCTGATTTAATCCTCTGCCTTGGAGACACTAGATCTTAAAGGCTGTAGCCTCCCGCTTGCCTTAGCCCAGAAAAGCTGTCACATTGTTCCCCAGCCCTGCCCCCTTTTTCCTCCTAAAAAGAGACCAGCAGTTGGCCATACATAAGGGGAAAAACACAATTAAGCCCCAAAGGAAAAAAAAAATACCCACAGCCCTTCCATTTCAATTAGAATCAGTGGCTGTTGGAAAGGGGCAAATTTAGAGCTATAATACCAACAGAAACAGTGAATTCTCAATTGTGATCAAAGGCTTCATTTAGCAGGCTGAAAAGCAAGCATGAGCCTAATTGAACAAGAGAGAGAGAGAGGCTCCAAAGCAGCCAGGCATAATCAAATAGCGCTGAATAGCATAATGCCTGCAGTGGAGAGAAATTCGCCCTGGGCTGCAAATGCCCTCCCTTGACCTATAGATCCTCCAGGATCAGGGGAGACCAGGTCCACTGGTCTGATTCCCCATCCTGTGGGAATCCATTGTAGATCAGGGATTTTGAAGTCTTTGGCTGTGATGGACAGCTAGAGATAACATTTTACATCGATCTGGTGCACACACACACCATCTACATGTAAGCATATCTAAATAAAAGTTTCACAAGCTAATATGTATCATTTCCATATGTTAAGTGCTCTAATATTTGCTCTTCTTTTTCATGTTTTTAAGTTGTATCTAGAGTCAAAAATTTGATTTCAAGGCCATTATGGGTCATGCCTCATAGTCTGAAAAACACTACCATGGACTGCCAAAAGAACCAACAGATCTGTCCAAAAGAAGTGCAACCAGAGTGCTCCTTGGAAACAAGGATGGCTAGCCTGCATCTTACGTATTTTGGACATGTAGTCAGGAAGGACCAATCCCTGGAGAAAGACATTGTGTTTGGGAGACTGACAGGTCAATGAAAAAATGGATGACCCTCCACCAGATGGATTGACACAGTGACTGCAACAATGGGCTTAATCATGAATAAGATCATGTGCCTGGCACAGAATAGGGGAGTGTTTCGTTCCGCTGTACATAGGGTCACTATGAGTCAGATTCGACTCAATGGCAACTGACAACCACAACAACTCTAGGGCACCCAAGTCATGTGGCCAACCAGTGTCTAATGGGTTGAATAAAGGGGCAATAAACAAGTGATCAACAGACACATATTTAGTATTATACATGAGATGGATGAAAAAAGGAAGGGAAAAGGCTACAGTGGCAATCATGAGGAAGGGAGCTATTTTGGACCAGAAAATGGCTGGGAGGAGTCAAGCAAAGTCTCTTTTGAAAGGAACATTCACCTGAGACGAGAGGAGGGGTAGAAGGTAGCCCGATGAAAAAGAGTGTTCCACTCAGACATCTCTTCTGCTGTGAAATGCATCATCGTGTACAGCAACCTTGAACGGTAATGATAACAGCAACAAGAGCAGCGCCTGCCGAGCCAGGATCATCAGGTTCCACCACTGGTCACACTCTGGGTCAAGCGATTCACCATGTTACCAGGGCTTAAGGAATCAACTACTTGGTTTGAGTCCCAACTCTACCTCCTACAAACCATGTGATTTGAAGCAAGTTAGTTCAATTTTCTCATCCACAGAGAAGAGATTATCTGTGGTGCCGGCCTCATTACACTGTTGCTTGGATTAAGTGAGGATTAAGGGGTTTAAAACAGTGAACAGTAAGTACAAAATAAATTGCTAAATAAAGAGGTGTGGATGCAAAATCTTTAACAACCTGCCAAAGAAAGCTCAACCTGTCCATGGCACGTGAAAAGAAATTTGATTGCCCTTCCTGATTTAGCTGATGTCTAAAGATGTGTTTTGTTTTATTTATTTTACATTATAATTATTTTAAATCTAGTGGGACAGAGGACTGAAGTCTTGAGCTCCGCAAGGCCTCCCAGACAAAGGAGACCAGGAGAAAGGGAACATGTCCGAGTCCCTGCCCCTAACTGCCACCTCAGGGCCTACATTCACCCTTATTTCTCACCAAGGATATGGTCAATTTCCCCTAGAGAACTATAATAATAGAATTCCACTATATTGATGCAGAAAACTTCTGACTAGATAGTAGACATGGCCTCAAAATGTTGAAAAATCTTCCAGCTCTCAAGAGGCCTAAAGAGATCTAAAACACCAGGTTCAAGTGGCATCAATAATTAAAATTGAATTATTATGCTGACCTGAAAGTCATCCCCAATATGACAGTTTTAAGAAGAGTTCACCAAAGAAGAACTTGATCTTGACTCCAGAATCAGAGAGGAACATAAGCTGTCCCACTGTGCAAACACTACACCTGCTTCTCCAGGATGGGGGGCTAGAGCTGAGGCCTGGGCTGGCCATTCAAAAATACCTGCTGCTAGGAAGAGGCTAAAGATGGGGAGCAGGGCTGACCCCTGTAGGTTTACCCTTCACATCCATCTTCTCAGTTCATCCTCTCAGAATCTCTGCCAGGCAGAGAAGGCATGTCCATCCCTATTGCATGGATGAGGAAACTGAGGCTATTCATGCTATAGTGACTGAAATCAATAAGTGGACAAGATGGGAAGAATATTCATCCTGAAGTAGAGAAGAGAAAGGGAGAATGGAAGAGAGTGTGGTAAACAATAAAGGCATGCCTGTAATAATAGCAAAAACATGGTATAAAATTTAAAAGCAAAAGACATGGGCAGGACAGCCCCAATCAAATTCACATAATAAGAGTGTCTGTTAAAGTCATACTTTTTCTTCTGTACTGTTGGAAAATGTTGATATTATTATACTGCTGGTACATAAAAAAAACCACTAGCCAACCATTTACTGTGGTCTGATGACTTGTCTAAACACTTTACATGAATAATAACTCCCCATTTCATTCTCACAACCCTCTTACAGGGTAGGAAGTATCCTCTTACCATTGAGAAACTGATGTCCAGAGAGGTAAATTGTTTGCTAAAACTCACACGGCTAGTAGTTCAGGGTCTGAATATCAAGTCTGAACCCACTAACATCTCCATATGCTGCCTCTACCAATACCAGGTGGAAAGATTGAGCCATTGAGCACTAATTGCATCAAATTTAGGAAGCTGGTGAATTCATACTAATCAAGGATTAAACTGAACACTGCACAGTTTCTGAATGCCTAGGAGGCACCATTATGGAGTCTAGGAAATTATAAATCCTGTTATTCCCTTGACAAATACTTCATTAAGCACTAACTTTGTATCAGTTACCATGCTGACACTGTGAACTTAGCAGGAAATAAATAAATAAAACTCCCCGCTGTTCTGAAGCTTTGATTCTGTGCAGGGATAGATAAAATGAAACGGACAAGTAACATAAATAGTATGATAGGTGGTGCTGAGTGTTGTGAAGAAAAAACAAAGCAGAAATGGGAGATGGGAACCAATTTTTTAAAAGATGGTTAGGGAAAACCGCACTAAAAAAGGTAATCTTTGGGTAAAATTCTTGAAGCTGGTGATGCAGCAAGCCATGTAGATATTAAGGGAAGAGTATTTTAGATAAGACAAGATCAAGTGCAAAGGCCCTGCGGTAGGAATAAAGGGGAGAGTGTGGCTAGACTAGAGAGGGGTAGAAGATGAAGTCAGAGGCTGCAGAGCCAGGTGATGTGGGACTTGTCAGCTGTCATGGGAGCCATTGAGAGCTTGGAATAGGGGTGATGGGATCCAAGATCCAACTCACAGTTATAGGACAACTCTGGCTGCTATGGAAACAACAGGCTCAATGGCAATGGTGAAGCAAGGTGGCCAGCTGGGAGGTGAGAGATGGCGACAGCTTGTTACTAAGAGTAATTGTGATATTAGTGTGGCTCTTTGCTCCTTACCTATGATTTCATGCACATTTTTTCCATTAATCTCCATTTAGGAAAAAGAATGGAAGTTTATTACTTACTACAGAGGTCTTATGTGCCTTGCTTAAGGTCCCTCAGCAAGCTGGTAGCAGAGATGAATCTAAGT
Organism: Pedetes capensis; assembly: GCA_007922755.1. Lineage (NCBI taxonomy): Eukaryota > Metazoa > Chordata > Mammalia > Rodentia > Pedetidae > Pedetes > Pedetes capensis. Next base: position 16,085 of record VMDO01026187.1, on the reverse strand, counting down.
CTAGTTTGTTCTTATTCGACATCCAGCACTCAGCTCTCCTCTGGCCCCTGCCTCCATCCCCTTGGCTTGCATGCTCAGTTGACCATCACGGCTGCACTGCCTGATTGTACCATGGCACTGATATGCGCTTGGTGGCCAGAGGGCAGGTAGCAGATCACACACACACTGGGCAAAGCTGGTCTTCACAGCAGCCTGAGCCCCCTGAATGATGCATAATGGGAAGAGACGGCAGGGCCCTAGAAAATAGATGGAATGTTTACTCAGCACTTCCATGAGCCCAGAACAATATGAGATGTCATTTGGAGAAAGGAAGAATTAAATTCTCTGTTGTCAAGGAGATGATAAAGCAGCAGGGAAAGGCGCACACTTTGTGGTAGGAAAGACAATGCAACAGAGCAAGAGATGGGGTGTCACACATAATGTTGGGGGGCTCAGAGCTCAGGGAGTTCAGAAAGGGCTGAGATTAGAGAAGTGTCCAGAAAAGGGAGGAGGGAGCTTAAGAGAAGAAACTTCTGGATGCTTTCTAAAGGTGGTCACCAAATTGCATAATTGTCTGTGCACTTATAACTATCTCAAGAAAGCTTTCAAACATTGTTGATAGCCATAGCTTTGTTGTTATTGTTAGGAGGCTTCAAGTCGGTGTCCGACTCACAGAGACCCTATGTACAACAGGCAAAACACTATCGTTAGTGTTTCTCTGCTATTCATAGGGTTTTCAATGGCTGATTGTTTTTTGGGAGTGGGCTGTCGAGTCCTTCGCCCAGCCACAGCTTTAGTGGCTTTATTTTTTCTTTCCCATAATAGCTTGTGCCTTTGTCCCCAAACATACATGTTACCAGAAGGAGGATTCTCATTATTACAGCCAAGAAGTCCAAGCCGAACAAGGTTCCTTAAGAGATGTAAAATGTGAAAGTGAAGAGGTGTTCTAGTCCAGGGGTCAGGAAGATATGCCCCCAGGCTGGCCTCTTACTTTTGTGAATACAGTGCCTTTGGCATACCCCATGACCTGGTGTGGGCACACCATCTCCAGCTGTTTTCAGGCGGCAACCACAGAGTAGAGGCACTGTAACAAAGATGGTGTAATGGCCTAAAATCATTTACTTTCTGGCCCTTTCAAAAATATTTGCTGACCCCTGTTCTAGTCCAACTCCCTCAATCTGGAGCGGGGGAAATGTGGGCCCAGGAGGTCAAGGAAAATGGCCAGAGTTGCCAGATTAGTTTGAGTGTTGCCCAGTCTGGAACAGTAAATGTCTGGGGAGAGAAGTTCATCTTTCAGTCATTCGGTTATTTACTTAACAAATGATTTTTTGGCCATCATTCTGTGCCTGGCTCCAGGTAAGAACACCACAGTACCTGATGGGGATGAAGTCCTGCCCCCAGGGCTCCTCCACAGGAGGGAGAAAGGGAATGAAAGACATTGAAAAAGTGAAGAAAATAATCATGCATGGTGTGGAGTGCTACAAAAGAAAGGAACAGAGGGATGAGATGGTGTAGCTTGGACAGGGAACCAGGAAAGAGCTTTCAGAGGAGATGATGTTCAAACTGGGCCATGAAGAGAAGATGGGAGAGCATTCGTGCAGACGGAACAGCCACTGCAAAGTCCCTGAGGCAGCAAAAGGCTTGGCATGTGGAAGAAACAGGAAGAAGGCACACACGGCTGGGGCTGGGTACAGGAGGCCAAGCGTGGTATGGCATGAGGTCAGAGTGAGCAGGCGCCCATTGGCTCATGGTGATGACCAGCTATCCTCTGAACATAGTTCCACTGAGGTTACATTATCATCGTATTTATCACCTCCATGTTGAGAGTCTCAGAAGCCCAGAAAGGCAACACTTATATTTTTATGCTACAGAAAACCATGCTGGATTAATTATGGCATTCCTAACAATTACCGGGTTTAACATCACAAGCCTTCTACCCAACAACCACACCACACTCACAAAGCATGTGAAGGTGGGTCTTGCCTTCCCCGGACCACAGTCACCCAGCCTTCTGTCCTAAGTAGGAGGGCTGGGCAGCTCACTACTTAGTCATCTGGAATCTCCCACACCTGGGTTGGAATCCCTACTCTTCCAGCGTGTCTTCACGTAAGCAGCTTACATATCTGAGACTCCGGGAAATAGGGGTAACTGGACCTACCTTTTGGGAGAATCTGATAAGACAAACTGGGTAAAAAGCCTAGCCCTGGCACAGTGCCTGGCACATGCTCCGTAACTGGATGAATATTCATTAATATTTGTGGAAGACATAAAGACAGAATTGGTCCTGAGTCTCACTCCTGGTGTGCCAAAGACACAGAAAGTTCTCACTGCCATCAAGTTGTCAAATGCATAGAGAGAGAAACTAAATTCTGGAGAAGCCTAGTGACTAACCCAAGGATGCACAGCAACTAGGGAAAACAGTCACACAGTCAAGTGAGCCCTTTAGCCCCAACACAGCTGCTCACTGCATTTCACCAACACAGAGGTCTCCACTGTACTTTGACCATTCACCTCCAGGCAAATTCTAGCACACTTTGAAAACAGGGGTGGCGAGGAGATGAAAAGAGTTCTTTGAACATCGCTGCAGAATTCCATTGGAAAGAGTCCCTGTGAGTAGCTGCTACATATCTTGGTCACAAAAGTAAAGCATCCATACTCTCTGTACCCTTGAGGAATGCACAGGCTTATGGAGAAGACAGCTATTCAAATCTTGGGGAACACAAGATTTACTCGAGAGGCATAGGAGGATGGAAGAATTGACTGCCTGGGAGTCAAGGAAGGCACTAGAGAAACGTGGTGCCTGAGCTGGCTCGTGGAGGCACAGAGGAAGTCTGGAGTTTGGTTTGGCTAAGCAGAGAGGGCTAGGGGCAAGTGGGAAGATTGGAAAGGTGGGCACAGCACATGGGTCCCCCAGCGCCCTGATCCAAGGAGCTTGGACTTGCTGTGACAAAACGAGGCAATAAGTAGGGGAATAAGTGGCTCAGAGTGCAACTTGGAAGATCACATTGGATATGGAGAAGGAGGGTTTGAGAAGGACCAGGAATAGTATGACCAATTTGCTGCCTGCATGGTAGGTCTGGGCAAGAAGCAAAAGGCCTGAGGCTCTGACAGTAATGGAAAGAAATGCACTAGTCTGTTTTCTGTTACTATAACAAGATATTTGAGGCCAAGTACTTTATTTTTAAGGGGTTTATCTACCTCAAAGTTCTGGAAATTCAAGATCACAGCACCAGCTTCTGCTCACTTCTGGTGAAGGTCGTCATGGCATGCTTCCACCATTGTGTTACTGTGTGTGAAAGAGAGAAATCACACTGTGAGGCAGGAAGCCAGAGAGCAGTCAAGGGTTGGGCTAACTCTTAATAACCACCCAGGGTTCCATTAGGAGAACTACAAGATCTCCTTCCCAGAGTCCTGAGGCAGCGCCCCAGCGACCTCATTACTTCCACAGGCCCCACTCTTTAAAGTACCATGCCACTTCCAACACTTCCACACTGAAGCCCAAGCCCCTGGCACGTGGGCTTTGGGGGACAAAGCACATCTAAACAACAGCAGGAAAGAAAGAAGGAAATGGGCTGGTGTGAGCCGTCTGATGAGGAGAAACTGCAGGAAGAAATGACAGGTGGTCTATTAGTTTAAAGAGAAGGGTCACCTGTTGAATGGGGCCGCCCTTCACCAGGAGGCCGTCTGGAGGAGTGGGCATGGCAGGGAGGGGACCAGTCCCTGCGATAATGGAAGCCACAGAGTGCAGTGCTTTTCGACAGGAGGAATGTCTTTTCAGGCTTCTGTGACATAACCCAATGAAATTGGATCTGCTCTAGGTGAAAGGAAGGAAGGAATCCACACAGATGTTTGTTCTCAGAGTCCCTTCAGCTGTTTGGTGTTGTGGGGTCTTCAGCTCATTAGGTGTCTGATCCGCTGAAGTGGGAAGCAGCTGGACATCGTGCTGTGCTCTGGGAGCTGACAGGAGGCCACCGAGGACAGGGCCTGAAGCACAGGGCAGGCACAGCTGATCCAGTTTAGCACTGGGGTGCACTTCCTGTTTACCATCATCCATGGTACAGCACACACCTCCTGTCCCCTGCCCCAACCTCTGAAGGTGGCTAGATCCATATTTGTTCCACAGAAGAGGCTGGAGCCACGTTCAGAATTTTGCTCACCCTCCCTAGCTCTGAGATGGTTCTGACCCTAAGTAGGACATGTGTGGTCTTCCCCTTCTCCACCCCTGTTGGATTGTCCTGCGGATCACACCAACTGTTGAACCCAAGCTGGGCTCCTCGGCCAGAGACACTTGGGGCCCACAGGGAAACCAAAACATGCTTGACTAGCCAAAGGAAAGTGTGACATGCTTTATTTTGGGGCATTCCTCTCCATTTCCTCCATGGTGCCGCTGCCCACAGTTGTTGCCCTCTGCATGCCCTGTTGCCTCTCCATGCCCCCAGTCCTCCCCGCAGCCCATTCTTTGCATACATCCCATCCTCTCTGCTCATCCCATCCTCTCTGCACCAGCATGGGTGGAGAGGTTTCTTAAGGCTTTTTCGTGAGTGGCTAATTGCCCAGTCACATCACAGTTACATGGGATTACATCATAGTAATACTATGCACATGCACCACTCTGTGGTCCCTTATCTCAGCCTGTTTACATTCCAATACCAGTCACCCTGACCTGGCCTAACAGCCCCCATGCCCACCTTAGTTGAAAACAGCCCAGATCCCCTCATGGCCTGTCCCTTCCACGTACCAAGCTACACCTATGCAGAGAGCTAGAGAGGCTACATCCCTTCCCACTGCACCTGGAAGCTACCTGTGAGGCCCTGCCTGGCTGGGTCCAGTGTCATCTCCTACGCAGTCTCCCCCTTGTTAAAAGGAAATCAGAGGAACTGGCTTTAATACCTGTTAACACCCTCAGGGTGAAGCCTGGCAATTAAAACTGCCCCCAGGACCCCTGACACAGGCCTATGGAAAATCTCGTCTTAGTAAGCTCCAGCATCGGGGACACCACAAACAGGGATCAGGAGGAGGCATTAAAACCTTGAAGGCCAAGGGAGGCAACCAGGAATCACCCTTCCCCAGTACCTAGCCCACCCCAGGTGGAATCCCATGCCAGCCAATTTCATCCAGCAGGCCTGAGAAGCGAGTGCAGGCAGTGAGGACAAGAAACCCTTGAAAACCCATCCAGGGTTTTCAGAGTGTAGGGTGCAATAGCCTCACTTGGAGGGGTGTTAGACACAGGCCACTGGGCTCCATCCCCACATTTCTGACTCTGTGGTCTGGAGTAGGGCCAAGAATGTGAGTGATGGCAAGTACCCAGGTGTTGCTACTGATGCCGGTCCTGGGACCATGGTTTGAGAACCACTGAGCCAGCCCAATACCCTCACATTACAGATGGGAAAACTGAGGCCCAGAGAGAGACAAGGACTTACCCAAGGTCTCACATACAGTTGGTGAAGCTTCATTCGAAAGGACCAAAGCAAGCCTCTTGAGAGCAACCCCCAAATACACGTTTTAAGTTCCTTTTTCCCATAGGTGCATGGTGTTTGTTGATATCACCACCATGGTCAGGATCATCTTGAAATGACATCTTTGGAAATCAAGGGAAGAAACAGTTGCTGATTGCCACACTGAAAAATAGAACTCTCTGCCTTATGCACAGGAACGGAAATTGGAATGGAACTTTTCTACATGAGCTCTTTGACAAGACTGCCTGGGTTTCTTCTTCCTTTAGATCAGATTAGGGGCTAAAGATTTCAGAGCCCTTAGACATCACCTAGTCTAACATTTCACTGAGACCAAGAAAGGGCAAGAAGTTTTCCCAGGGTCACAGCAGGGTGAGCAGCAGAATTCGCCAGCTCTCAGCCCAAGACTCCCTTGCCCTGTGGCTACTCATAGGCCCACAAGCATCGGCATGCTCTCGTCTGCCCAACGGGCAACTCTTGCCCTCCCAAGAGGAAGGGCAGAGCCATCTGCCTGCATCACTGTCACCACAGGCTTCACACTAGTGGGCTGAGTCCCCAAGCCTGCTTCTGCTTCCTTCAGCCACCAAAGCACTCTCTTCCTGCCCCACCCCATCAACCTCCCAGCTGAGTGCCTGACACTCTCACCTTTTGGCTAGAACAGTGAGATTCCTGAAGGTTCATTGTTATCCCTTTTGTCTGGAACCAAGAGGTAAAATCCTCTCTGTAATAACCTCTTAGATTCTGGGAAACAAGAGACTATGCTGTGGAATCATTAAGAACCTGGGCTTCAGGGACTCAGGAGGCTAAGGCAGGAGGATCACAAGTTCGAGGCTAGTGGCAGCCTGTGCATCTTAGCAAGACCCTGCCTCAAAATAAATTATAAAAAGGGGTTAGGGCTGGAGATCAGTAGGGGAGCCCTTGCCTGGCATGTGGCAGGCCCTGGGTTCAAACCCCTAGTATTGAAAAAAAGAAAAGAACCAAGAACCTGGACTGTCCTAAGAAAGTCCTGTGTCACATAACAATGTTTCAAGCATTGATGGACTACATATACAACATGTAGCCTTGCTGTGTGGCAGGCAGCCTGTGAAGTTGTATAGAGAAAAAGTTGCCTAACAATGCGTTTCTCAGAACATATCCCATCATTAAGCCAAGTACGCCTGAACAACAAAAGGAGAGGCTTACTAATGGAAATCAGAAAGAAGTCTGAAACCCAGGTGTCAGCTGTCACCAGCAGTGAGATCTTCAGCCTACCTCCTACCGCCTCAACCTGAAGAGTTCGCCTTTCATCTGTAGAGTCCTCCTTTCACGGGACCTCCACTCAGGTGAAAGCTGGATCCTTGGCTTGACCACTAAAAAGAATTTTAGGAAGAAGCAATAAGAGAGTAGAGCAGTTTGAAGTTTATTAGGTAAAGGTTAGGGGTAGTAGACACTTCATATGGAAGTGTGGATGCATAAACAGGGAGAGAGATCTAAGACAAAATTAAAGTACATGTCCAAGTTGTGGAGGTGGGCTTCTCAAGAGAGAGAAGAGTGTGTGTTGGTTTGTGTTTCCTCTGGTTTTATTTAGCCAATGGCACGCCCTGTGTAACATCAGTATGGGGTGCCCAGTCCAAGTTCCACCTGGAAAACACTTGGGGAAAGAATCATTCAAAAAATACAACCCACAATTCAGTTCAAAGTTTAAACAAACCAGTGGGTTTTCCACTCCATCACAAGAAACTTCCCCCTCTGGAAATAAGCCTAGCAGGCAGCTTTACAATATACATTGTTTAGGGGAGTGCCACAAACCAGGAAGATTAGATCAAAATAGGTGATAGGTCAAAAGAAGAAATTCCATTGTTTAGGATTTAAAGTAGGAACATTTTGGTATACCTTCTGTTGGAGAAACTCCTCTTTCATAAAATGAGATTATAAAGTGGCCCAGGAGGTGCTTTGTATAGATTTATAGATAATAAAAGGGTCACAAAGGATCTGCCTGGGCATGTCCTGACGGCAAACATGGTCCAAAATCCCATTTGTGAGGTTCCCAAAGAAGCACAGAATTACAGAGGGGAAAGCAAGATTACAACCCAAAAGTCACATATACTTTAACTCCAAGTATAGCTATTTTAACATTTTCATTTAAAATATGTCTCAAATAATGTCTTTGTACAGGCAGTTTTCACAGCAGCTTTCTCAGTAGTTGTGTTAGAGTCCATGATTTTCAGCTGGTGAGACTTAAACTGAAATGAGTCCCCAGAAGAAAAACCCCCTCTTTGCCTTTACATAGCCATTTGTTCCTTGTTTTTATGAAATGCCTTTGTTCCTTAATTTTTCGTTAATAATTGCTTGTTACCAATAATGTCACTTGTTGCTTCTTGGAAATAATCTTATAAATTCCTGTTATCTCACATAAACTGCAAAATTATTTCAACTCAGTAAACTGCTTGCCCACTGCTTTGTCTTTACAAGTACCAAAGTCCCTGTTTGAGTTATTTATAGGGCAGCCTGTATGATAAACTGCCTATAAGAATGTATACCCTTCCCCCTTCTCTTCTGTAACCTTGCTTTGTCCATTTTTGCACCATTTTACCCCTATGAGCCTGCTTTTCTGAGACCCTATGAAGGGCTCAGACTTTGAAGAGAACTCCTCTGGGCCTATGCCGACATAATAAATGCTCCTGACTCCCCTTTGGTCTTGTGTGTAATTTCTGCAACAAACCCAGATCCCAGGGTAATGGCTCTTTCGTTCTCATGACTCCCAAATTTTCCCTGTCCTTCTATCCTGCCTCAAGTAGGCTTGGTTCCTTTTGAGGGCTATAAGGGAAATTCTGTTCTGTGCCTCCTCCCTACTTCTGGTGATTTGCTAACAGCCCTGGGCACTCCCTGCCTGCAGCCCTAGCCCTGTGGCATCTGATCCCCTCAAATTTTAGAAGCTAACTAGGGTCAGGCCTGGTCAGTACTTGGATGGGAGACCACCTGGGAACACCAGGTGCTGTAGGCTTGTGAGATGGACCTGGCAACCCACTCCCAAAAATCAGTCTGCCGTTGAAAACTCTATGAACAGCAGAGAAGCACTGACAATAGTGTTTCACCTGTTGTATGTAGGGTTGCTATGAGTCGGGTACCAACTCCACGGCACCTAACAATAACAACAACATGGGCACTCCCTAGCTGTGGAAGCTTCATCTCTGACTTCTGCCATCATTTTCACACAGCATGTTCCCTGTCTCCATGGCTGTTCCAATCCCCCTTTACACAGGCACTGGCCATGCTGATTACAGGCTTCCCTATCCAATAGGACCTCATTTTAATGTAATTCATTATACCTACATTGACTCTAATCCCACATAAGGTCACATTCTGGCATCCTGAGGGATAGGACTCCTTCACAAGGATTTGGAAGGGACGTAATTCAACCCGTAATAGCTTGGGTCACACACACTGGAGTTTGCATTCTAGCTCCTCTCCCAGCTATGAGGCCCAAGCAAATATTCACCCCTTGGAGCCTCAGTTTCCTCAACTGCAAAACTAGATGATTGATAAATGAAACACAGTCAGCAAGTGGCAGCTGCCATGCAAAAGTGGCAAAGCTGAGGGGAGATGCAAACCATGGCTTGAGTCCCAACTCTACTACTTGCTAGCGTTGTGGCCATGGGCATCTTAACATATCTTTACCATAAAGGTCAGTTTCTCCAGCTGGAGAAATGGGGATAACAGTAATATGAATCACATGGAGGAAGTTATGAAAAATTTCAGGAGAAAAGTTCTTTGAAAACCAGCCAGTGGGGCCACTGACTTGAGCGGTGGTTGTTGACAATGCTGTACAAGCAATGTGAAATGAGACAAAGGGTGCATGAGCAGGGGTTGGGGGTGGGAAATTCCTAGCTGCACACCAGCAGCCCTCAGGGCCCAGGGACTGGGGCAGAGAAGGGCACTGGAGGAGGTGAATGCACTCAGACTCTGGATCAGAGGGGCTGTGGGTGAGGCCAGGATGTCTCCTCATGACAGGTGGTTCACTTCCTGTGAGGTTGGGGAAGGAAGAGCAGGGTGTCTCGGGGTCAACCTAACTAACTCCACCTCCCTGTCCCACCCCAGATCTCCAGCAAGCATGGGCCAGGCTGGCTGTGTCTATTAGCGATTTAAAGGAAAACGGAGGCCAAGAGCCCGGTGCAGGATTGGCAGGCTTATGGACCCAGATCAGAAACCCAACATAGCCAATCACTGGCTCTATGACCTTGGAGAAAGTATTCCACCTCCCCTTTTCCCCCCAGTAATCTAATTTTTAAATAAACAACTCAATGAGTCTGATTATGACATTCCCATACATGCATTTCATTATACATTGCCCATGTTCACGTCCCCCATTACCCTCTCATGACCTCTCCCAGACCCTCCCTCTCCACTGATGGTCCACCTTCTTGTATGTCTTGTTTGTGTATATCTATCTGTCTGTCTGTCTGTCTGTCTATCTATCTATCTATCTATCTATCTATCTATCTATCTATCTATCTACATATCTATATATCCCAATTGTGCCTTAAGGGCAAAATATGTGATATTTCCTTTCCTTTTTCCCATTACTCTTTTTTTCTCGCCCACTCCCCTTCTGTTTAGTCCATTATCTTTTCATATATAAGCCTCTTCTACTTTTATGACCTATATATTTTAATATTGAATATATATTGAAACCTGACTTCCACATATGAGAGAAAACATATAATGATTTTTTTAATCTGGCTTATTTCATTTAAAATCATGATCTCTATTTCTATCCATTTTCCAGCAAATGCCATAATTTTGTCCTTTATGGCTAAATAAAACTCCATGGTGTCCTTTATGGCTGAATAAAACATCCACTCATCTGTTGATGAACATCTACATTGATTTCATATCTTACCTATTATGAATAGTGCTGCTAAAAACATGGGTGAGCAAGTATGCCTATGGTGGTGATGTTGTTGTAAGGTGCCATTGAGTAGGGTTTGACTCATAGTGACCCTATGTACAACAAAACAAAACACTCCCTGACACTGTGCCATGACTGGCTGTGTCAGTGCTTCTCTGCTCTTCATAGGGTTTTCAATGGCCAATTGTATTGAGATTGTTTTGGGAGTGGGTTCTCAGGTTTTTCTCCCATTTTTGTGGTACTGGACATCAAATCCAGGGCCTCACAGTGCAGAGTAGCACTCTACCAACAGAGCTAAACCCCAGCCCCATATCAGCTGACTTGTATTCTTTTGGGTATATATAGGAGTGGTATTGCTGGGTCATATGGTAGTTCTATTTTTAGTTTTTTGAAGAACCTCCATACAGATTTCCATAATGGCCGCACCAACTTGCATTCCCAAAGGAATGTAGTAGTGTTCTTTCTCCCCACATCCTCGCCAGCATTTGTTGTTGTTTGTTTCGCTGATGCTAGCCATTCTTACTACGGTGGAGATGGTATCTCAGTATAGTTTTGATTTGCATTTCCCTGACAGCTAAGGGTGTTGAACATTTTTTCCATATGATTGTTGGCCATTTTTATTCTTTTGAGAATTCTTTGTTCAGTTCACTTGCCTATTTTTTTATTGGATACTTTGGAGTTTTGTGTTTAGTTTGTTGATATCTTTATATATTCTATATATTAATCCTCTCTCTGATATATAGCTCATAAAGGTTTTTCCCCATTCTGTAGGATGTCTCTTCATTCTGATAATTCCGTCCTTTTCTGTGTAAAAGTTTTTTAATTTCATACAATCCCATTTGTCAACTCTTGCTATTGTTTCCTGAGCTATTGGGGTCCTATTCAGAAGTCCTTGCCTATGTCTATATCTTGAAGTGTTTTCCCTATGTTTTCCTCTAGCAGGTTCAAAGTTTCAAGTATTATATTAAGGTCTTTGATTCATTTTGAAATGATTTTTATACTAGGTAAGAGAGAAAAATCTAGTTTTAGTCTTCTAAATGAGGATGTCCAGTTCTCTAATCTCCATTTGTTGAAAAGGCAGTCTTTCTCCAACTTATATATTTGGCACCTTTGTCAAACATCAGGTGGCTATAGCTGCATGGGTTTATTTCTGGATTCTCTATTCTATTCCTTGGTCTGTGTGTCTAATTTTATGGCAGTACCATGTAGTTTCTGTTAGTATGGCTCTACACTATAATCTGAAATCAGATGTTGTGATGTCCCCTCCATTGCTCTTTCTGCTCAGGACTGCTTTAGTATTTTGGGATCCTCGGTGCTTCCAAATGAATTTTAGGACTTTTTCCTATTTCTGGGAAGAAGGTTATTAGAATTTTGATAGGGGTTGCATTGAATCTGCAGATTGCTTTCAGTAATATTGCCATTTTCACAATTCTTCCAGTCCATGAGCATGAGAGATCTTTCCACCTTCTGGTGTCTTCTTCCATTTCTTTCTTCAGTGTTTTAAAGTTTTCATTGTAGAGGCATTTTAATTCCTTGGTTAGAGTTATTACTAGGTATGTTATTTCTTTTGAAGCTACTGTGAATAGGATTGTTTTCTTGGTTTCTTTGTCCACCTGGTCATTATTGACATATTAAAAAGCTACTGATTTTGTATCCTACTACTTTGCTGAAAATTCTTATCAGCTCTAAGAGTTTTCTGGTGGAGTCTTCAGAGTCTTTTAAGAATAGGGTTGTATCATCTGCAAAAAGAGATAATATGAATTCTTCCTTTTCTGTTTGTAACCCTTTTATTTCTTTCTTTTGCCTTATTATTGTGGTAAGGGTTCAATTACTATATTGGATAGCAGTGAAGACAGTCGACACTTTTGTTCCTGATTTTAGGGGAAATACTTTCAGTTTTTCCCCATTTAGTATATTGGTTGTAGATTTTTCATATATTGCCTTTATTATGTTGAGGTGTGTTCATTCAAGTCCTAGTTTAAGACTTTTATCATGATTGATGTTGAGCTTTGCCAAAGGCCTTTTCTGCATCTATTGGCATGGTCGTGTGATTTCTGTCTCTGGGTCTATTTATGTGCTGTATTACATTTATCCCTGGAATTGTATCCCTGGAATTAAACCAATTTGATTAAAGTGTATGATCTTTTTAATGTATTGTTGAAGTCAATTTGCAACTATTTTATTAAGGATTTTTGCATGTAGGTTCATCAGGGAAATTGGCCTGTAGTTTTCCTTTTTTGATGCATCCTTATCTGGCTTTGCTATCAGTATAATACTGGCTTCATAGAATGAGTATGGTAGTGTTCCTTCCATTTGTATTTTGTGGACTAGTTTGAAGAGCACTGCTGTTAATTTTTCTTTAAAGGTCTTATAGAATTCAGCAGTGAATCCATTTGGTCCTGGGCTTCTCTCTGTTGGAATATTTTATTATTCCTTCAATTTGCAGGTCATATGTGTGTAGTAATTTATCCATCTCATCTAAGTTTTCCAGTGTTTTAGAATAGAAGTTTTCAAAATATTCTCTATTGATTCTCTGGATTTCATTAGTATATCTTACAACATTCCTCTTTTTCACCTCTAATTGTATTAATTTGAGTCTTTTCTCTCTTTCCTTGGTTTGTATAACTAGTTGCTCTTTTTAATCTTTTCAAAGAACCATCTCTTTGTTTCACCAATCGTTTTTTAGTCTCTATTTCATTAATTTCTACTCTGATATTTTTTCCTATCTACTAATTTTGGCTCTTTGTTGTTGTTGTTCTTGTTTATTCTAGGAGCTTGAGGTGTATCATTAAGTTATTTGTTTTGAGCTCACTCTGATTTTTTTAATGTAGGCATTCATAGCTACTATAAACTTCCCTCATAGAACTGCCTTTGCTATATCCCAAAGGTTCAGGTAGGTTGTGTTTTTATTTTCATTTGATTTTAAGAATTTTTAAATGTCCTCTCTGGTTTCCCCCAAGTACCCATTGATCATTTAAGAGTGTATTGTTCAATCTCCATGTATTTGTATAGCTTCTATAATTTTTGTTGGTGATCATTTCTAGTTTTATTCTATTATTATCTGATAAGATACAGAAGACTATTTCTATTTTTCTGTATTTTCTATATTTGTTCAGACTTGATTTATGGCCTAAAATGAGATCTATTTTAGAGAAAGTTGCATGGGCTGCCAAGAAGAATGTGTATTCTCTAGCTTTTGGATGGAATATTCTGTACATATCTATTATGTCCATTTGATCTATTGTGATATTTAACTCTGAAGTTTTTTCATTAATTTTTGTCTGTACTATCTATTGATGCAAGTAGCATATTGAAGTCCTCACTATTATTGAATCTGGACCTACCTGTCCCTTTAAATCCAGGAGAGTTTTTTAAAATGAAGTTGGGTGCACCAATGTTCAGTGCATATATGTTTACAATTGTTATATCTTCTTGATCAGTTGTTCTCTTTATTAATATGTAGTGACCTTCTTTATCTCTTTGGATTAAGTTTAACTCAAGTCTACCTTATCTGATATAAGGATGGCTGCTACTCCTTTTTTTTTTTTGGCTTCCACTTGTTTGGTATGCTAATTTCCATCCTTTCATTTTCAGTCTGTGAGTGTCCTTGCACTGATATGTTTCTTGCTGGCACCAAATTGCTAGACCTTGTTTCTTAATCCAATCTACTAATCTATGTTTTTTAACTAGAGAGTTGCTGTTGATAGATGCCGTCAAGTCGAGTCTGACTCATAGCAACCCTATGTACAACTGTTGAAACACTACTGGACACTGTGCCATTCCTGGCACTATTGTCAGTGCTTCCCTGCCATTCATAGAGTTCTAAATAGCTGACTGTTTTTTGGGAGTAGGCTGCCAGGTCCTTCTCCTACTTAAGGTTATTATTGAGAGGAGTTTACTGGTTCTTATAATTGTGTTGGGTGTTTTCCTAGTTGGTTAATAACTATTCATTCATTTCTTTCTCTTTTACTTTATTTTATTTTATTTGTTAGTTTTTTGTGTTAGACATGACTGGTTTTTCCTAGTTCTCTTTAGTTCATCTCTTCTCTCATGAAGTTTATTCTTTCCTGTACTCTCATAGTAGAGACTGTCTTTCCTCCTTCTGTGTGTATAAAATTCCTTTAAGTATCTTCTGTAGTGCTAGCTTGATGATCATGTATTGTTTTACTGTGTGCTTGTCTTAGAAGGTCTTTATTTCTCCATCAATTTTAAATGATAACTTTGATGGATATAATAATCTTGGTTGGCAGTTATTTACTTTCAGGGCTTGAAATGTATCATTCCATGCTTTCCTAGATACCTAACAATAACAACAACCTTAGAGTTCTGATGAATTTGCCTTTGTGAATTGGTGATTTTCTCTTGCAGATTTTAATGTTGTTTCTTTGTTTTGTAGCCTTGGAATTTTAATTATTATGTGTCATGGGGAAGTTCTTTTCTGGTAATGTCTATTTGGTGTCCTAAATCCTCTTGTGTTTGGATGTCCATTTCTTTCTCCAGATTTTGGGAAATGTCTGCTATAATTTCATTGAATAAGTTTTCTATGCCTTTAGTTTTCATCTTAGCTCCTTCCTTTACTCCCTGGATTCTTAGATTTGACCTCTTGATCATGACCCAAAGTTTGGAGAAGTTGTGATCATGTTCTTTTTTTATGTTTGTTGGTATTTGAAGGTAGTATTTCCTCAAACTTGTCTTCCATCCTTGATATTATATCTTTTGCTTGAGCTAGTCTACTGCTGTTACCTTCCTTTGTATTTTTTATTTGGTTTATGGAGTTCTTCATTTTAAACATTTTTGTTTGTTTTTAAATCTCAGTTTCCTTACTGAATTTCCCATCTATTTTGCTGACTTTGTCTTCCACATTGGTGACTCTCTGACCAAGGTCCTATATTGATTTCCTTACTTCTTTCATTTTTGTTTGTGTCCATTTTGAAGTCATTGATCATTTTTACAAGTAGACTTTTAAATTCTTTGTCTGACATTTCAACTATTTAAATATCTCTGGATTCAGTGATTAAAGACTTATGGTATTTTGGAGGAGGTGTGTTGCCTTGCTTTTTTATGTTTCTTGTGTTTCTGATTTGTGATTTGTGCATCTGTTGGGATGGATATCTCTTCCTGTTTTATTTGGGGGTCATCTTAGTGAGTGGCTTCCTCTTGAGATCTCAATCCCCAGTTCCACTACCAGAGGGGAAGAAAAACCACCATAACAACTATAATCCCAAATCAAATGAGATATAGGAATGCACCTAAAATCATTTAAAGCCAAATGCTGTACCATGAGTCTCAGCTTTCTTGTCTGAAAATTTAGAGGATTGTAAGAGCCAATTCATTCCCAGAGAGTTAAGGATATAATGAGCAGAAAGTGTTTAATACCATACCCACTCAGTAAAAATTTGGGTTTTTCTTTTATTGTTGTTGGGATTTGTTTGGTTGGTTATTCTGGGGTTTGTTTGTTTGTTCATTATTTTTTTTTTTATTAGAAATTTTTAATGTACATCATAATGTGATTCATTTTGACATGCTTTTCGTTGTGACAATTTTCATATATGCAATTTGATAAGCGTTATTCATATAGGTTACCCCTTACGCTCCTCTATGTTTCCCCCCTCCCCCCTTCCTATCTAAGTTTCCCATCCAAGTCTTCTCTATCTTTTACTATATAGTATTTTTCTATATGTCCTTGGGTTCCCTTTCTGTTTAAGATAGAAACTTTTCTTGTAGTGGTCTTTGTTTCTATCTTGTTAGAACAATTACATGTGATT
>VMDO01026186.1:0-27092 GCA_007922755.1 Pedetes capensis | reverse complement strand
AATGTTCATTGCAAATATATTTACAATTGTTATATCTTCTTGATGGATTGTTCCTCTTATTAATATGTAGTGATCATCTTTATCTATTCTAATTTTAGCTTGAAGTCTACTTTGTCTGATATAAGGGCATTTACTCCTCCTTTTTGATTGCCAATTCCTTGGTATATCAATTTCCATCCTGTCACTTTCAGTTTGTGTATGTCCTTGCCAGTGAGATGTGTTTCTTGTAGACAACAAATTGTTGAATCTTGTTTCTCAATCCAATAAACTAGTATGTGTCATTTAACTGGAGAGTTAATACCATTTATATGTAACATTATATTGGGAGAGATTTCCAAATTTTTGTAATTGTGTTGTTTGGATCAAATATTATTTGTTCTTTTCTTTCTCACTAATTCTCACTAATATTTGGGCTTAGATTTAGCTTAGCTAGTAGAGTGCTGCGCTGCAGTCTCTGAGGTCCTGAGTTCAATTCCCAGCAATGCAAAAATGGGAGAAGGGCCTGGCAATACACTCCCAAGGTAATCCCGAAACAGTCAGCCATTGAAAACCCTATGAGGGTCGCTATGAGTCAGATACCGACTCGACGGCACCTAACAACAACAACAACAATTCATATTTGGTGTTTACTGTTTTTTTTTTTTGAATTGTACATGATTGATTATTTCCTAGTTCTCATGATATTATACATTCCTTTAATGAAGCTTATTCTTTCCTGCACTCTCATGATTAAGACTCTTTCTCCTTCCCATGTGTGTAGGGCTCCTTTAAGTATATTCTGCAATGCTGGCTTAGTGTTCTTGGAATTATTTCTTGGAAAACTTTTTTCGATTTATTTTAAATAGTAACTTTGCTTGATGTGATAATCTTGGTTGGCAGTTATTTATTGTCAGGAGTTGCAATATATCACTCCATGCTTTCCTAGACTCTAAGGATTCTGCTGGGAGGTTTGATGATTTCCTGAAGGGTTTGTAAGTGAGTTGATGCTTTTCTTTAACAGCTTTTAATATTATTTCTTTGCTGTTTATTCTTGGAATTTTAACTATAATATGTCATGGAGAGGTTCTTTTCTGATCATGTCTATTTGGGGTTCTGCATGCCTCTTGCAATTGGATGTCAGTTCTTTCTCCAGATTTGGCAAATTTCATCAAATAGACATTGTATGCTTTTAGTTTTTATTTCAGCTCCTTTTTCTACCCATTGGATTCTTAAATTTGGTCTCTTTATTATGTCCCAGACTTCTTCAAAGTTGTAGTCATGCTCTTTTTTTTCTTTATTAATATCTGAATGTAATATTTCCTCAACCTTGTTTTTCATCCCTAATAGCCTTTATTCTGCTTGATCTAGTCCACTGGTGATGCTCTCCACTGTGTTTCTTATTTGATTTATTGTTTTCTTCATTTCCAATATTTTAAAAAAGTTTTCATTGAATCTCAATTTCCTTGCTGAATTTCCCAACCATATTTTTCTGACTTTGTCTTCTACCATGGTGGCTTTTATATCTAGATACCAAATTAATTTATTCATTTCATTCATCTACCTATTTGTATCCTCTTTGAGGTTTGTTCATTTCTTACACATGGACTTTTGGATTATTTTTCTTACATGTCAACCATATCAGTATCATTGGATTCAGTAGTTGAAAAGTTGTGATTTTTTGGAAAACACATGTTGCCTTGATTTTTCTTTTTTGTGTGTGTGTTTCTGTTTTGTGATATATGCATCTGTTAGCATGAATAGCTTCACTTTATTTGGAATGTTTCTTAGGGAGCAAATTTTTCTTGAGAGCTCAATTCCTAGTACCACTCAGAGAGAAGAAGAGAAACCACTGTAACACGAGCAATATTTGCCCAAACCAGATGTAGAAATACATGTAAAATCAATTAAAGCCAATTACTACACCACCCATACCCATAAAACACAAAATGGAAACAATAATGTAGAGTAAGCTATAACATTACAAATTATTTAGGTTGAAAGTAAAAATAGTAATTGCTCAAAATAAAAGGAGATGACAGAAAGGGGAAAAATAAAGAAGGCAAAAGGGTTAAGTAAAAGAAAGGAAGAAGATAAAAGGAGAAGTATCCCAGAAGAGGATGAAAAAACAGCAAAAGATAAAAAGGAAAATGCCTGAATACACAACAAAGAAAACTTTTAAACAAAATTAATTAAACATAAGAGGAATAAAAAGTAAAAGGCATGGGAGATGTATTTTTTTAAAAATAAGAGAAAGTAAAAATGATACTAAAAGTATATTAAGTTGAAAAAGAGAGACACAGGTAGCAAAAGAAAAACTCTAAAAAAGAAAAAAGAAAAATTACATTAAAAAGGAAATGAGAAAAATAAAACTTAAAAAAAATTTCAAAAAGAAGAAATGACAAGCTATTGGAAGGGCTTCTTTCTGTGTCCTCTAATGTTGAAGTCTGCTGAGTGAAGGTGGTGTTCAGTTGATGTTAAAGTCTCTTATCTTTTCTACTAGTTATGTGGGTGCTTAGCCTTGACTCATCAAGGGTAGATATCTGGCATGGCTGCGTTCACAACAGGAACTTCTCTTCTTGTGTATCTGTAGTCTCTGCTGGCCACACTTAGCCTTATTGCTTGTGGGTCAGGTAGGTTCTCATATGTCTGAAATTCCCAGTTTGTACCCCCAGGATGATTAATGTTCAAGTTAAAGGACATCTCTGAGGTATGTTGAGGAGTGGGGGAAGCAAATAGGTAACTGAGATCTATACTGAATGCCTCATCTCAGTGCTTTTATAACCCGTCTAACATTGAACACTCAGATATCAGGGGAGGCTGCAGAGATGAAGTATCCTGATACCATTGAGCTTCTGAGTCCTAAGTTGTACAGTCAGTAAAGTACATGGTGCATAGCTGGCTCTAGGAGTGGAGAAGCCTGTTCAGCTTGGCTCAAGTTTGAAAGACCCATCAATTCCCCTCCAGAGATGGAGTTGGCTCTTGACACCAAGAGGTGCCGCTACTACTGTCCACATTGCTTGAGCCTCCTGCTGCCTGAACTTCTCAGCATGTCAGTGCATAACCTTCCCCCTTTCTGTAACTGCCTGCTGTGGCTTATCTCACATTTGGTTTGTGGAAGTTTTCTCCCAGGCTCCCTGATTTGTGGTTGTTCCTTGTTTCCAGGTTACCAAAATAGGTCAGTCTCAGTCAATAGGTTCTCCCTCAAGAAAGCACCTGGTCAGGATCCTCCAAGATAGTTGTTGTTGTTGTTAGGTGCCGTCGAGTCGGTATCCGACTCATAGCGACCCTCATAGGGTTTTCAATGGCTGACTGTTTCGGGATTGCCTTGGGAGTGGGTTGCCAGGCTCTTCTCCCATTTTTGCGGTGCTGAGAATTGACCTCGGGGCCTCAGAGACTGCAGGGCAGTGCTCTACCCACTGAGCTAAATCCCAGCCCTCCAAGATAGTAGCATGACAAAATGGATCTCTTCTCCAATGCTGACCCTTCAGTTGGGAAAAGCCACTGTCTCACTAAATCTCCTGAATGGATCCAAGGGTTTTAAGCACTGTGGGCTTGTCCTGTAGGACTGCCAGTCTCTTCCCCAAGGCCACCTGGCTTACATTTTGGATAAGGCTTCTGTTTCTCTTCCTGTACCTGGTAGGTATGGCTAGAGATGTGTCCAGCCCACTCCTTACTACATGGCCCTTCTATTCTCTGCATTTTGAGACTGTCCCATTACCTCCTTTGTGATTTCTCTGCTTTTTCTGGTTTTCTTTTCTTGGAATAGAGTTTATTCCTTCCCATCCTGTATCCATTGTTTCACTGCATTATACAGAGGATACTTTTAATTCACCATCTTACACCAGAACTCCTACGTGTAGGATTTAAACACAAATATGAACTGAACTGATATCCTCTAAATTTTAACATACAGAACCCACACGAGAACCTGAACCCTATTTTTCACGGCTTTGATGCCCTTATTTTGAATCTAATTGAATGCTTTCCCTGTACTTATTGAGATGACCATATGTTTTTTTACCTTTTATTATGTTGATGTGGTATATTGATTTGCATATATTTGAGCCATCTTTGCTTCTGTATGATAAATTCCAGTTGATCAAGGTGTATAATCATTTTTATGTGCTGTTGTATTTGATTTTCTAGTGTTTGGTTGAGAATTTTTACATCTGTGTTTATCAGTGGTATTTGTCTGTAACTTTTTGTTCATGTCTACATTTGGTTTTGGTATTAGGGTAGTTCTGGCCTTCTGGATTGAGTCTGAAAGGAGTCCCTCTCTTTAAATACTTCAGAATAGTTTGAAAAAATACAGTGTTATTTCCTAACTAAAAGATTTATAGGACCTGGGCACTGTGGCAAACACCTACAATCCCAGTGACTTGGGAGACTGAGACAGGAGATCAAGAGTTTGAGGCCAGAGTCAGCCTGTGCAACTAAGAAAGACCCTTCCTCATAACATGCAAAAAAGGAGCTGAGGGTGAAGCTTAGTGGTATAGTGGTTTGCTAACATGTGCAGGGCCCTGGGTTTAACACCCTGATAGTGCAAAAAAAAAAGTTTGATAAAATTTACTAACTGTGCTAGTCAGATTTCCATTGCTAGTGCCACCACACCTGAGAAAAATGACTAAGAAGAAGGAAAGATTTATCTTGATTCAAAGTTTTACAATTAGTCCATAGTCACATGGTCCTATACTTTCTGGACCTGTGGTGAAACAGAACATCATGGTGGTATGAGTGCATGGTGGAGCAAATTGCTCACCTTGAAGCAGCCAAGAAGGAGAGAGGAAGGAAGAGATAATGTATAGTCCCCAATGGCACGCTCCCTAAGATCCACTCTCTTCAACTATTTCTTACCTTCTAAGTTCTTATAGGGCTGGGATTTAGCTCAGTTGGTAGAGCGCCGCTCTGCAGTCTCTGAGGTCCCGAGTTCGATTCCCAGCACCGCAAAAATGGGAGAAGGACGTGGCAACCCACTCCCAAGGCAATCCCGAAACAATCTGCCATTGAAAACCCTACGAGGGTCACTATGAGTCGGATATGACTCGATGGCACACAACAACAAGTTCTTATATCCCTTCCAATAGCTCATCAAAATAGGAACCTATCATTAGATTAGCCTGCAGCCACACCTCTGTGGCATCCGATCCATATCTAGGAAGCTAAGCAGTGTCTGACCTGGTTAGTACTTGAGTGGGAGACCACTTAGGAACACCAGGCACTGTAGGCTTGGGCAAAGGACCCAGCAACATACTCCCCACAAAGTCCACCACTGACAGCCCTAGGAATAGCAGAGATGTATGACAATAGTGTTTCACCTGTTGTAGGAAGGGTAGCTATGAGTCAGACACCGACTCGAAGGCACCAAACAACAACAACATCATTGGATTAATCCATTGATTAGAATCAAAGCCCTCATAATCCAATCATTGCCCCAAAGATTTACCTCTGAACACTGCCACATTGGGTACCAAGCTTTTGATATATGAGTCTTAAGGGACATTTCAGATGCAGACTATAAAAGTCATGAATCACTTGATCCTGGGCTTTTCTGAGAAATTTTTACTCTTATTATGCATTATGGAGTTATTCAGGTTTTCTGTGTGCTCATGGTTCAATTTTGGTAGGTTACATTTGTCCAGAAATTTGCACATTTCATATGGGTTTTCCAATTTGTGAGCATATAGATGTTCATAATAGTTTCTTATTGCCCTTTGTATTTCTGTGTTATCAGTGGTAATGTCTCCTTTTCCATCTCTGATTCTATTTATTTTGGTCTTCTCTTTGTTTTCTTGGTTACTCTAGCTAAATGTTTGTTAATTTTGTTTATTTTTTATAATAGTAACTCTGTTGCATTGATCTTCTGTATTGTTTTTAGTGTCTATTTTGTTTATACTTTGATCTTTGGTATTTTTACTTCTTTTTACGTATTTTGGTTTGCTGTGTTCATGATTTTCTAGTTCATTGGGTTGAGTAATTCTGTTATTTGAAAACTTTTTTGTTGTTGTTAGTCCTTTATTGCTATAAACTCTCTTGTACAGCTTTTATTGTAATTCATAGGCATATGTTTGTTTGTTTGTTTGTTTTGTTTTGTTTTTTGTGGTACTGGGAGTTGAACTCAGGGCCTTGTACTTTCATGCTCTGCAAGTGCTGGACCACTGAGCTGCACCCCCAGCCCATTTTTTTACTTTTTTTTTTTTTTTGGTTCTGTGGGTTGAACCCAGGGCCTCGCACCTGCATGCTCTGCAAGTGCTGGACCACTGAGTGTACCCTCAGTCCATTTTTTTACTTTTTCAGACAGGGTCTCGCTAAGTTACCCAGACTGCCTCTGATCTTGAACTTGTGATCCTCCTGCCTCTGCCTCCCGAGCCGTTGGGATTACAGGTGTGCACCACCGTGTCCGGCACTATTTTTTTTACTTTTTGAGACAGGGTCTTGCTAAATTACTCAGACTGCCTTGGGTCTCGAACTTGTGATCCTCCCGCCTCCGCCTTCCAAACTGCTGGGATTGCAGGCATGCGCCACCATGCCCGGCGGCATTTGTATTTTGCATTTCATTTGTTTTAGAAAATTTTAAATTTTTCCTTTGGATTTATCCATTGATTATTGTGTCATTTGAGAGAATGTTTAACTTCCATGTATTTGTAAAAATATTAAAACTCCTCTTTTTGTTGATATCTAATTTTATTCAGTTGTGATTAAAGAAGCTACATATGATTTTAATCATTTTGAACTTATTTGTACTGGCTGTATGGCTTAATATACAATCTTTCATGAAGAATATTCTATTTGATGATGAGAAGATTGTCTCTTCTGTAGCTACTGGATGAAATATTCTACAAATTTCTGGTAGGCCCATTTGGTCTAGAGTATACTTCAATGTTTCTTTGTTGATTTTGGGGAAAGGTATGGGTGATCTGTCTATTAATTAAAGTGAGTTTGTTAGAGTCCCCATTATGATTGTACAAAGCCTATCTCTGTTTTTTATATCAAATAATGTTTGCTTTATATAATTAGGTGTTTCCCCATTGGATATATGTATATTTACAGTTCTCATTTCTTCCTTTTTAATTGATCCATTTATCAATACACTGATTTTTTGCCCATTTTTATATTTTTATTTAAATTCTATTTTATCTGATATAAACATGGCTACTGAAACGATCTATCATTGAAAACTCTGTGAGTAGCAGAGAAGTGTTGACATTGTGCCAGGTATGGCACAGTGCTGGGGAACGTTTTGTTCTGTTGTACATAGGGTCACTATTGGTTGGACCTAACTTGACAGAACCTAACAACGACTCTTGCAGGATTGTTTTCCATTTGCATGGCATATTTTTCCATTCTTTCACTTCCAGTCTATGTATATTTTAGCTGGTTAAGTGAATTTCTCTTAGGCAGCATGTTATTGGGTGTACTTTTTAAAATCTATTCAGTCATTCTGTATCTTGTAATTGGAGAATTTAATCTGTTTTCATGCAAGGCTATTACTGATAAATAAAGATGTGTGCGTGTTGTCCTACTTTTTCCTGTTTTTTCTATATATTTTTTGTTCCTTTCTTCCCCTATTTTTCATCACAGTGGTTTGCTGGCATTCCATATTAATAGAATTTGATTCTTTTTCTCTTTTGTGTATATACTTTGCTATTGAGTTTTGTACAATTATGTGTTTTCATGATGGTGTTTATTATCTTTTTCATTTACAATGTGGGAGTGCCTTAAACATTTCTTTTATAGACAGCCTGATGGCAAAGAATTCCTTCAGGTTTTGCTTGTCTTAGAAAGTCTTTATTTCTTTTTCATTTCTGAACAATATAGTATAGTATTTTTGGTTAGAAATCATTTTTCTCTCAGAACTTTGAACATACCTAATCTCATTCTGGGCTGGGGGTTGGCACAGTTGTTAGAGGGTTCCTCCACACTTTCTGAGATCCCAGGTTTGATCCCCAGCACTGCAAAATGGGAGAAGGATGTAGCAGTCCACGCCCAAAAACAACCCAATCAGCCACTGAAAAACTTATGAGAGTCACTATGAGTCAGACAGGACTTGACAGCATCTAACAATAATCTCATTCTCTTCTGGCATGTGGAGTTTTTGCTAAAATGTCTACTCTTTGTATTGTGGGATTCCCTTCCAAGTGATCTGGCACTTTTCTTTTGCTGTTTTTAGCATTCTCTTTTGGACTTCTACTTCTGATAGTTTGACCATAATATATGTTGAAAAAGATCTTTTATTCTTGAATCCATTAAAGGTCCTTTGAAGCTCCTGGATCTGGATCTCTATATTTCCAGAGATTTGAAAAAATTTCAAGAATTATTTCATTAAACAGATTTTCTATCTTTTTTCTTCTCCTTTGGAAAAAATATAATGTTAATTTTTGTTTGTTTAATAGCATCTCATAAATCTGAAAGGCTTTCACTGTTTTTTAAATTTTATTATTCATTTTATCTGGCTGAGATATTTCAGAAGCCCTGCCTTCAGTCTCAAAATTTTTTCTTCTGCTTGATAAATTCTGCAGTGAAGTTCCACACTATATTTTTTGTTTTATTAGGGAAATAACATTCTAGTATTTATGATTTTCATTATCTTTACTTCTTTGCTGAATTTCTCATTTATATCATAAATTGTTTCCTTTTCAATCTTAATTTTTATTGTGGTTAGTAACATATATTAATTGCCCAAGCTAATGGGTTTTATTGTGATGTTTCCACACAGGTAAATATCAAGTTTTCATCATGTCCACCCTCCTTTCTATCATCTCTTGCCTTTCTTTCTCATCTTTCTCATCTTTCACTTCCCGGTTTCCTTCCTCTTCCCTAAAAGTTTTTTCTTCTTTTTTGATCATCTTTTATTTTGTAGTTTTCACATAAAAGAAAAACATGTGATACTTGTCTTTCTGTCTGGTTTATTTTGCTTAACATGAAGATCTTCAGTTCCATCAGTTTTTCTGCAGGTGACATAATTTAATTCTTCTTTATTGCTGAATAATATTCTACTGTGTACACCACACACACACACACACACACACACACACACATACACACACACACATGCACGCGCGCATGCGTGCACACACACATATAATATTTTCTTTATCCATTTTTTTCCATTTATGGAACCCTAGGGGGATTCTACATCCTGGTTATTGTGAATAGTACCAAAATAACATATGTATATAGGTAAATTTTTTGTATGCTGACTTCACTTCTTCTGGATAAATAACCAGGAGTGGTATAAGTGGATCATATGGTAGTTCGATTGTTAAATTTTGAGGAATTTTTATACTGTCTTTCCCTAGTCGATGTACCAATTAACTTTCCCACTAATGATGTATAAGGTTTTCTTTTTCTCCATGTCTTCTCCAGCACTTTTTTTCTAATAATAGCAATCATGATTGAGGTGAGATGGAATCTCTCAGTACTTTTTATTTCATTTCTCTGACGGCTAAAGATATTGAGCAATTTTTCACATATGTACTGGTCATTTGTACTTCTTCTTTTGAGAAATATCTGTTCAGATCATTTGCCAATTTTTAATTGCATTATTTGTTTTTAAGTAAGGTTTATTGAGATTTTATGAATTCTGGATATTAATCCTCTGTCAGATGAATCCTGGCAAGGATTTTCTCCTACTCTCTGTAGGCTGTAACTTCACTGTGTTGATTTTCCCTTTGCTTTGCAGAAACCTTTTAACTTGATGTAATCCCATTTGTCAACTATTGCTTTTGTTTTCTGGACTATTGGAGTTCTATTCAAGAAATCATTACCTATGCCAATAACTTGAAAAAATTCTCCCATGTTTTCTAGTAGTTTCAAAGTTTTATGTCTTACATTAAGATCTTTTATCCATTTTGAGTTGGTTTTTATACAAGGTGAGAGACACAAATCTAGATTCAGTCTTCCACATGTGGATATGTATTTTACCAGCACAATTTCTTGGAGGGGTTTTCTTTCCTCTAACATATATTTTTAACTCCTTTGAAAAGACTCAGATGGCTGTAAATGTTTGAGTATGGCTCTGGCCACTCTATTTCATTTCATTTTTCTGCATGCCTGTTTTTATTCCAATACCATCCTGTTTTTGTTAATTGAGCTCTACAGTATATTTTGAAATCAAGTATTGTGATGTTTCCAGGGTTGTCTACTTTGCTCAGGATTGCTTTGACAATTTGTGGGTTTTTTTGCTTCCATGTAAATTTTAGGATTGTTTTATCTAGTTCTGTGAGGGATTAAATTGGTATTTTTTTGAAAAGTTTTTAATGGTATTTTATTTTAATTGACAAAAATTTTATACATTTATGGGGTATACTGTGGTGTTTTGATACATGTATATGTCATGGAATGATTGAATTAAACTATTTAGCATACTCACCACTGCAGCTACTTATCACTTGTCATAAGGATATTTTAATCCTCCTAATTGTTTTTTTTTTGGAAATTTTTAATGTACACCTTAATGCATTTCATTCTGACATGCTTTTCATTGTGACATTTCCATATGTGCATAAATTGGTATTTTGATGAAGATTGTTGCTTTCAGTAGTGTGGCCATTTAAACAAAGTTAATTCTCTAAATTGAGGAAGATGGGAATTCTTTCCATCTTCCAGTGTCTTCTTTACTTTCTTTCTTAATCTTTTAATTTTCAATGTAGAACTCTTCCACCTCTTGGTGAAGTTTATTTTTTGGTATTTTAAATTATTTGAGGCTATTAGAAAAGGTTTTCTTTCCTGATTTCCTTCACAGTGAGTTCATTATTATACAGAAAACCTACTAATTTTGTATGTTGATTTTATATCTTGCTACTTTTTGACATTGTTCACCCAGATACAAAATTTCCTGGTGAAGTTTTCAGAGTTTTCTAAGCATAGAATCCTGTTATCTACAAACATGAGTAATTGGACCTCCATCACTTTTGAATGTATCCCTTTTATTACTTTTTTAAAGAATTTTTGTGGTACTTGGGAGCTGAACCCAAGGTCTTGAACATAATTTGCAAGTACTCTACTGCTGGCCTCCACCTCCAATCCATTTTTAATTTTTTTATCTTGACACAGGATCTTGCTAAATTAGGCAGGCTACCTCTGGCCTCCAATCTGTGATCCTCCTGACTCTCCCTGCTGAATCACTGGGATTACACGCATGAGTCACTGCATCCAGTCTTCTTTTTAAAAAGTTTAATCAGCATATAATATAATGGGTTTTATTATGGCATTATCATACAATTATATTATGTATTTTGTTCCTTTTTACCTGCTCATTATCCTCCTTATTGCTCCTTCCTCCCTTTAAATATTCCTCTTTCCTCTCCAGACATTGTGGTGGTTGTGGTTAGGTGTCATTGAGTTGGGTCCAACTCATAGCCACTATAAATACAACAAAAACATTACCTGACACTGTGTCATGCCTGACACTATTGTCAGTGCTTCTCTGATATTCGTAGGGTTTTCAATGGCTGGTTGTTTTGGGCTGTTAGGTCCTTCTCCCAAACCTATAGCACCCAGTATTCCCAGGTGGTTTCCCATTCAAGTACTAACCAGGCCTGACCCTGCTTAGCTTCCAAGACCAGACAAGATCAAATGTCAGGATGGTATGGCTGTAGAATCATCCAGATAGTCAAAATTATATAGTCAAGTATCACACATATAGTGTTTTTTATTTAGTTTAGATTCTGCATATGAGAAAGAACATATGGTATTTGTCTCTCTGAGTCTGGCTTATTTTGCTTAATTTGATGATTCCCATTCTATCCATTTTCTTAGAAATGGACAACTTTTTATTGTTTAATAAAAATTTTTATGTATATATACCAATTTTTATCCATTCATTTATTGATAGACATCTAGCTCAATTCCATACCTTGACTATTATGAACAGTGCTGCAATAAACATGGAAGTGCAAGTACCTCTGTAGTATGTTGACTTAGCTTCTTTTGGGTATATGCCCAAGAATGATATAGCTGGATCATATGGTAGTTTTATTTTTCATTTTCTGATGATTTTTCATAATGATTTCCATAATTTACAATCTTACCAGCAATGTGTAAGTACTCCTTTCCCCCCATACCCTTACCAGCATCAACAGTTTTTTTTTTCTTAGTGCTAGCCATTCAGACTGGGTTAAGAGGGACTCTCAATGAACTTTTGATTTGCACTTCTCTGGATGGTGTACAATTTTCATATATTTATTAGGCACTTGTACTTCTGAGAACCATCTATTCAATTCAATCGCCCATTTATTGAATGGATTACTTTTTGAGAGGTATGCTTAATTTTGAAGTTATTTCTTTATTCTAGTTATTAATCCCTTGTTGGATACATAGATTGCAAAGAGTTTCTCCCATTATATAGACTCTCTCTTTACTCTGTTGTTTATTTTGCTGAGAAGAAGCTTATTAATTTTATGTGATCCTACTTGTCAATTCTTCCTACTATTTCTTGGGCTATTATTGTTCTTTATTGAAAGCTGGGGCCTCTGTCTGTATCTTCAAGTGTTTTCCCTGTATTTTCCTCTAGCAGTTCGAATGTTCTGACTTCATATTAATCTTTGTTCCATTTTGATTTGACTTTTGTACCGGGTGAAAGATAAGGATCTATTTTCATTCTTCTTCATGTGAATATTCAATTTTCCCAGCAGTATTTGTTGAATAGACTATCCAATATATATTTTTAGCACTTTTGTAAAAAATCACATAGATGTACCTTCATTCTGTGTCCCATACTCTAATTCATTGCTATACATGTCTCTTTTGTGCAGCTACCATGCTGTTTTTGTTACTATGGCTTTGTAGTATAATTTGATGTCATATATTGTGATACCTCCTGCCTTGTTCTTTTTAGGTAGGATTATTTTGGCTACTTGGGGTCTTTCGTGCTTCTATATGAATTGTAGGTGATTTTCTATTTCTCTAAAGAATATCATTGGAATTTTGATGGAGATATCATTGAATGTGTGGTTCACTTTGAGTAGTACAGCCATTTTCACAATATTAGTTCTACCAATCCATTAGTAGGGGAGTTTCTTTGATCTTCTAGTGTCATCTTAAATTTCTTTTCTTTTTGGTACTTGGGGAGCTGAACCCAGGGTTTTGTGCATACTTTGCAAGTGCTCTGCCCCTGATTTGCACCTCTAGGCCTTATTTTTTTTTTTAAATTGACACAGGGTCTCCTTAAGTTGTACATACTGCCTCTGGCCTCAAACCTGCAATCCTCCTGCTTCTGCAGTGGAGAATAGGGAACCCTTTTACACTGCTGGTAGAGCTGTAAATTGGTCTAACCACTTTGGCAATCAATATGGAGGTACCTTGTTGTTGTTGTTGTTAGGTGCCGTCGAGTCAGTATCCAACTCATAGCGACCCTCTTAGGGTTTTCAATGGCTGACTGTTTCGGGATTGCCTTGGGAGTGGATGGCCAGGTCCTTCTCCCATTTTTGCAGTACTGGGAATTTAACATGGGACCTCAGAGACTGCAGCATAGTGCTCTACCAACTGAGCTAAATCCCAGCCCTATGGAGGTACCTTAGAAAACTAAAAATAGATCTACCATATGACCCAGGTATAACATTATTGGGAATATACCCAAAGGGAGATGAGGCGTCATACCACAGAGACGCCTGCATGTCCATGTTCAATGCAGCACTCTTCACAATAGCAAGACTATGGAATCAACCAAAGTGTCTGTCAACAGAAGAATGGATTAAAAAAATTATGGTACATATATACAAAGGAATACTACTCAGCAACCAAAAAAAATGCAATAATGTCATTTGCAGTAAAATGGATGGAATTGGAGAAAATTATCTTAAGTGAATGAACACAAGCCCAAAAAGAGAAATACCACATATTCTCAGTCACATGTGGGAGCTGAATCAAATTTAAAAGAAGGAGAAAATCCTATCCAGAAATTGAAACATAATAAAAAGCTAATGTAAACTAAGTAGAGAAAGGACAATTCAAGGATTGCAAATAAAGAGGGAAGGATCTAGCAAAAGGAAGCAATGATGGGAGAAGACAGGAGGGGGAGGAGGGCCAAGGAGGAGTGAGGAATGAGAGAGAGGGAGGCTTCAAAGTAAACAGGCCAACTTTAATAGTTTGGGAAATAATTATGATAATACCAACAATACCAAAGGATGGTAATAATGCAAATGGGCTAGATTATTTATGTAATACTGCTGACAATGTAAAAAGATAGATCACTACAGAAAAAAGTGTGGACTTAAATCATAATTGGGATGCAAGGGTATAAAGTATTCCCACAAAAAGACATGCAAGTAGAAGAGAGGTCATTGGTGAGGGGGGGTCACAAGAGGGTAAGAGGGAAGTATCTGTGCAATGTGCAATGTACAATGAAGCACATATATGGAAATGTCACAGTGAAATGCATGTCAGAATGAAACACATTACGTTGTACATTAAAATTTTCCAATAAAAAATAAAAGAAAACTTTAGGGTCTTCTGATCCCCTAAGCAGTAAAATCAGACAATAAGTCCTTTTAGGATGCCTTCCAGTTAGGGCATCATATCAATATGCTGGGAAGTGCAGAGAACTTCTCCAGCATCAGCTCACCATGCAGAATCCAGTTCTCTGGATTACTTAGTGTGTATGTTTTCAAGGTGCCATATTCTGTGATTGTGGAGATCAGTGGAACTCTGTTTCACCTTAATCCCCACTGAAAGGAGTTTCCCTTCCCCTTGCCAAGCCATTGAGTGCTCTGTGCTTGGGTTCTGTGTTTCTACTACTCTTCTAATATCCAATATTTCTAAGTTTCACCTGGTCACTGAATTTCTGTTGGTGCACTCCAGCACTTTCCTAGGATTCTCTACTTCAACATGTAGCTACATACCAGATGTTTTGGTTCAATTTTATGGAGAAACAGTTGAGTGTTGGGTGCTTTTAATCCATCTCCTCATCTCTATAATAAATTGTCTTCTTAATTTCATTGAATTTTCTATCTGTATTCTCTTATTATGCTTCTTTAAAATCATTCTCTCACATTCTTTTTCAGACAATTCACTGATTTCCTTTCCTTTGCCATCTGTTCCTATGAGGTTACAGTGTTCTTTTAGAGGCATCACGTTATTTTATTTTTTTCATGCTTCTTGTGTCTATCCATTGGTATTTGTGCATCCGATTGGTCAGTTGCCTCTATGAATTTTATAGGGCGGCTTTTGCTATAATTGTCTTTCTGCTGGAGGATGTTAGTTGGATATGCTGCATTTGCTTTGGTTCTAGATGGATGCTTCACTGTGTGTCCTTGTAGCTACCTCAGCTGTTATCCACTTTGGATGTCTCAGTGACCTAAGATGCAAGGATTGTGGGATTGCAAATCCAGCTTGGATGCAGCCCTCTTAGGCAAGACAGTTTTGCTAGAATTTCTGGGTATGATGCACCTGGCTGTGGCTGTAGGGTGCCCATAACTTTCTACAGTAGTGTGAGGATGGGGGCATGATGGTGGATCAAGGTGATATGTCATAGCACACTCAGTAGAGAAGTGGGGTGTCTGTTAGTTCCTGATAGACACAGGGGCCAGACTGCATCCGTGGGCACAGGTGGAGCCTCACCCTACCAGTGTCTGAGGTCTGCATAGGTTACCTTGCAGGGCCTTCAGGGGTCAACTTGCTCAGAGAGGTTTTCCAAGCTGCTTTTCCAGGCCAAGGATGGATGGACATGTCAGTGGGTTTTGGCATGCTGTTTTCCAACATTACTGCTTGCTATGCGGAGTTCCCCTTTTGGAAACTCTACTCAGGAGACGTCATGTCCTTGGCTCTGTTACAAAAAGGAATTTTAGGAAGAGTCAATAAGAGAGTGAGGCAGTTGGAAGTTTATTAAATAAAGGGGTGAGAGGGTGAAGCATGGGCATCTAGAGAGAGCGGTGCACTTAGATGCTTCCACAATGGGTATATGTATGATTTGGGGCATTTTTTTTTTTTTTAGAAATTTTTAATGTACATCATAATGTGATTCATTTTGACATGATTTTCATTGTGACAATTTTCATATATGCAATTTGATAAGCATTATTCATATAGGTTACCCCTTGATTTGGGGCTTTTGAAGATACATTGCTCAACACGGTCCCAGCAGATGTCTGGGTTACAAAAAAAGAAGCATTGTTAAAATGCCTAGTTTGAGATAGTTGACAAAATTCCTACCATATCTAGTATTAAGGAAATTACCTACATCTGTTAATCTTAATTATAGTCCATAATCTGGCTTGGTAAGATACTTAGGGAAGCACTGGTTTCTAGGCAGGCAGAGTCTTATGGCAACCTTTCTCTTTTAGTTGTGTTGGAATTCTCAGCTGATAAGACTCAGATCAGTTCCCAGGATGAGAGAAGACCTTTCTTTCCCATGCTGTAAAATTTTTTTCTGTTTTTCTATCTTGCCTCAGACAGGCCAAAGGATCTACTTGTCAGGGCCTGAGGGTGGTAAGCTTTTGGAAATTGGCTAGTCAACTGCTTCTTGGGGCTATAGTAAAATAGACAGAAACATTCAGTTGCTTTATGGGGGACATGGTAGGCTTAGCCTCTCAGGAAAGTCTTCTCAGCGGCTTCCTGGGGGCATGTGTGGGAGGGTGTAGCTGCTTAACTGCTTTCCTTGGCTTCTTCAGGCTTCACTGCTCAGGAAAGGCTGTCTGGTTATATTATAAGCATGAGGGTGGGTGGGCAGGTCCACCTGGCTGCTTCCTAGGAGTCTTGGCAACTTTAGCTGCTCGGGGCTGGTTGCCTAGCTGCTTGTTGGCCTGCAGGCAACAGAATAGTGAGTAGGCCCACCTGGATGATTTCTGGGGCCAACAGTGGGTGAGAAGAGAAACCTGGTTGTTTCCAGGCCAGCAAGAGCATGAGCAGAGCCATCCAAACATTTTCTGAGGGCCTCTGAAGGCTGAGCCACTCAGAATTTGCCACATAAGTGCCTGCTAGGACCATGGTAGGGTGAGCAGGGCCTTAATGGCTGGTTCATAGGTCTGGGTCAGCAGAGCTGCTAGAGGAAGCTGTTTGGCTGCCTCACAGGACCCCAAGCAGGTGAGGTCTCAAGATGGCATTATGCAGCAAGAACCTGTATGTGGGAGGATACAACATAGCCTGGGGCTCTCTCTCTGGGGTAATGCAGTGGTTTGGTAATTTGGCAGCTCCCCAAACTGGACTCAGAGCCTGTGAAGGTCACAGAATTCTCCATCAATAAATTCCTCAGATGTCTGTGGCATGAGTGGGAGCAACCAGGGGCCTCTTGTTTATCCTTTTCCCACATGTGAAGTCTCTCTTGGCTCAGGGGTGGTCTTGAGGGATGGAATAGTAGATGTTGTATGCTTAACTCTCTTGTTTATAAGGCCACTGTGAATCTCTGTACTCTGTCATGTCTCTGATACATCTGCATTGCACTCTCTTGCTTTGCGTAAAATCTCCAATGAAAGAGCCATTGTTTTTTCTTTGCTTTGGTTCTCTGTAGTAGAGGAAAGTGTACTATTCACCTCTAATCAACCATCTTGCTAATGTCTCAGTATTTGGCAATATGTAGTCTTCAGCCAAAACTTGTAATACATTTTAGAAAGTTATCAATAGTAATCATAGTGAAATGGTGAGCTTTCTGAAGCAAGTGACTTCTGCATTGATCTTTCTAGAAACTACTAGACATTTTGCCTCCTTCAGTTGTTAGTAAACTGAGATTTTTATTAGAAATTAAAGAGTCAAGGCAAGATTTTATTATAAATGCCATAGTCAATGAAAGTGAAAATTTAACTCTGGTTGCAATTTGGAGTTTCCTTAAGTGATTCTCAGATCCTGTACCTAGAGATTTTTTTTTTTCCCGGTACTGGTAGTTGAACCCAGGGCCTCGCGCTCAAATGCTTTGCAAGTGCTGGGCCACTGAGCTGCACCCTCAGCCCTTTTTTTTTTAACTTTTTGAGACAGTGTCTCGCTAAGTTATGCAGACTGCTGCTGGTCTCAAACTTGCAGTCCTCCTGCCTCTGCCTCCTGAGCCATTGGGATTACAGGCGTGTGCCATGGTGCCCAGCTTACCTAGAGATTTTGATTTAATTGGATCAAGAAAGGGTTCAGGCATGATTTTTGCTTATGTTTTATTTCCAAGGTGATTCTAATATAAAATGAAGGTCAACTGGATAGTGCTTGACCTGGGATTGGTGCCCTCTGGTTTATAAATTGACAAAAACAGTTTTGTGAATGCACCAGAAATCTCTTAGAGTGGTTTATTCAATTCACAAGAAATGTATGTAATAAAAACAACATTAATTTACTAATTTTCAATAAGAAATGTAGCTGCCAATCATATCAGCCTCAATTTCTTTATTTTTTAATTTTGAAATATTTTCAAACTTACAAAAGAATGGTAAGACTAAACTCCCATACATCCTTATTCAGTATTTATTAACATTTTCCATATTTACTTTATCTCTCTCTTCCTAGGTATGATTATTACAATCTTTGCTGATTTATTTAACTGTTTATTCTTAATTCCTTCAGTGTTTTTTTCATAAGAACTCTTACATAACTACAGTTGTTGTTGTTGTTGTTAGGTGCCATCGAGTCAGTATCCGACTCATAGCGACCCTCTGTACAACAGGGGAAACACTATTGTCAGTGCTTCTCTGCTGTTCATAGGATTTTTAATGGCAGATTGATTTTTGGGAGGGGGTTGCCAGGTCCTTCTCCCAAGCCTACAGCTTCTGGTGTTCCCAGGCGGTCTCCCATCCAGGTACTAACCAGTCCCGACCCTGCTTAGCTTCCGCGATCTGATGGGATTGGATGCCACAGGGCTACAGCTGCAGGCCATATAACTACAGTACAATTATCAAATTCAAGAGCAGCAACATTTATATAATGCTATGGTCTAATATATTCATGTTTTGACATCTGTCTCAATAATGTTTCTATTAGTATTTTAATTATATGTATTTATGAGGTACAAGTCATAATTCAGTTCATATATACAGTGTGCAATTATTACAACTTGCTTACTAAAATTTTCATGTCCTTAAACAAATACAAAAGCTTTTTGGTTAGCATGTATCAATAATTGTAGACATTTATGAGGTATACTATGAGTTTTAAAAATTGCATATCATATAGTGGGATGTGTTTTATGATTTTCACAGTCACATCCTGTATTTTGCACTTGTTCTCTCCCTGTTTAACCCACTATGTTTTCCCCTTCCTCCTCCCACTGGTCCCCTCCTCCCTTGTGTTGGGTCCCCTTATATTTTCCATTCATAGGTAGGTACATTGGTTTATATGTATAGGTGTATAGTTATATATTTTTTTTCTTTAAGGTAGATCTACCTCCCACATATGAGCGAGATCATGTGTTATTTTTCATTTTGAGTCTGAAATATTTCACTTAAAATGACGATATCTAGTTCTATCCATAGAAGACCCAGATATATACCCACACAGCTACAGCCAGCTGATCTTCTGCGATGAAACCAAAAGCTTCCATTGGAAAAAACGTAGTCTTTTCAACAAATGGTGCTTGGAAAACTGGATATCCATATCTAGAAGAATGAAAGTAGACTGGAATCTCTTGACCTGTATGAAAATCAAATAAAAATGTAACAGAGATGTCAACATAAAACTGGAAACTTTAAACTACTAGAGGAAATGTTGGGAACACACTTCAACACCTAGACATAGGTAGGTACATTCTTAATAAGATTCTAGTATCCCCAGAAACTGCACCAAGAATTGACAAATGGGATTACATAAAATTAAAAAGTTTTTGCACAGCAAAAAGAAACAATTATTAGAGTAAATGGAGAGCCTACAGAATGGGAGAAAATCTTTGCATCCTACTCATCTAGCAGAGGGTTAATATCTAAGATATACAGCAACTCAAGAAATTAAACACCAAAGTAACAAGTAATTCAATAAATAAGTGGGCAATGGTCAAAAGAAGAAATACAAATTATCAATAAACATATGAAAAAAATGTTCACTATACCTAGCCATCATGGAAATGCAAATCAAAGTTACACTGAGATACCATTTTACCCTAGTTAAAATGGCTATCATCAGCAAATAAAACAACAACAAATTTCTGGTGAGGAACCCTTATATACTGCTTGTGGGAAAAAGGAACCCTTATATACTGCTTGTGGGACTGTATATTAGTGTAGCCATCATGGAAATCAGTATGGACATTCCTCAGGAAACTAAAAATAGAACTACCATATGATCCAGTTATGCCACTTCTAGGAATATGCCCAAAGAAAGATAAATCATCATCCATAGGGCCACCTGCACTTCCATGTTTATTATAGCACTCTTCACAATTGCAAGGGTATAGAATCAGCCCAGATGGCCACCAAGAAATGATTGGATTTAAAGTGTAGCATATAAGGCTAGGTGTGGTGGCACATGCTTGTAATCCCAGCAATTTGGGAGGCAGAGACAGGAGGATCACAAGTTCAAGACCAGAGGCAATCTATGTAATTTAGGCAGACCCTGCCTCAAAAAGTAAAAAAAAAAAAATGGGCTGGGGGTGCAGCTCTGTGGTACAGCACTTGCAACGCATGCAAGCATGAGGCCCTGGGTTCAACCCCCAGTACTGCAAAATAAAATAAAATGTGGTATATATACACAATGGAATATTATTCAGCAATAAAGAATGAAATTATGTCTTTTGCAGCAAAATGGATGGAACTGGAGAGTACCATTTTAAGCAAAATAATGCAGACTCAAAAAAAGAAATACAATATGTTCTCACTCCTATGCAGGAGCTAGACCTACCTTAAGGAAAAACAATAGTATATTCAACATTTTAAAGAGATCTTTTGCAACAGCTTTTCCCAATGCAATGTGTGTTTTGATGTCTTGACTGCTGCTTTCGTGGGTGTTGATTGTAAAACCAAGTAAAGCAAAATCTTAGACAATCTCAACCTTCTTTCCATTTATAATGAAGTTGCTTACTGATCCAGTAGTAAGGATTTTTGTTTTCTTGGTGTTGAGGTGAAATCCATACTGAAGGCTTTGTTCTTTGATGTTCATTAGTAAGTGTTTCAAATCCTCTTCACTTTTGGCAAGCAAAGTTGTGTCATCTGCATATCACAGGTTGTTGATGAGTCTTCCTTCTATACTTATGTCGCATTCTTCTTCATGAAGTCCAGCTTCTTGGATTATTTACTCAGCACTGGGATATTGAAGAGGTATGGTGAAAGGATACAGCCCTGATGAACACCTTTCCTGACTGGAAGCCAGTTGTTCCCTTGTTCTGTACAAATGACTGCCTCCTGGTCCATGTAGAATCCTCATGAGCACAATTAGGTGCTCTGGTATTCTCATTCTTTGCAATGTTATCCATAATTTGTTTTGATCCACACAGTTAAATGCCTTTGTAATGTCAATCAAACATAGATATCTTTCTAATATTCTCTGCTTTTGGCTAATATCCATGTGATATCTGCAGTGATGTCCCTTGTTTTATACCTTCTTCTGAATCCAGCTTGATTTCCTGGCAGATTCCTGTCAACATACTGCTATAGTCACTTTTGAATGATCTTTAGCAAAATTTTACTTTCATGTGACATTGATGATATTGGCCTATAACTTGTGCATCTAGTTGGATGTCCTTTCTTGGGAATAAGCAAAACTATGGATCTCTTCCAGTCAGCTGTTCAGGTAGCAGTTTTCATATCTCTTGGCATAAACAAGTAAGTACCTCCAGTGCTGCATCTCTTTGTTGAAACATCTTTATTGGTATTCCATTAATTTCCAGAGCCTTGAGTTTCACTAAAGCCTTCATGGAAGTTTCCACTTCTTCTTTCAGTACCATTGATTCCTGATCATATGCAACCTCTTGAAATGGTTGATCATCAATTCTTTTTGGTATAACGACTGTGTATTCTTTCCATCTTCTTTTGATATTTCTTGCATTGTTTAATATTTTCCCTGCAGAATCCTTCACAATTGCCACTCGAGGATTGAATTTTTCTTCAATTCTTTATCCTTGAGAAAAACAGACTGTGTTCTTCCTTTTTGGTTTTCTATCTCCAGCTCTTTCCATGTTATTATAACATTTGATTTTGTTTCCTTGAGCTTCTCTTTGAAATCTCCTGTTTAGTTCTTTAACTCTGTCATGTCTTCCTTTTACTTTAGCTACTTGATGTTTAAGGGCAAGTTTCTGAGTCTTTTTGACACATAACTTGGTCTTTTCTATTTTCCTGTCTTTTTAATAACCTTTTGCTTCCTCATGAATGATATCTTTGATATCATGCCACAACTCATCTAGTCTTTGGTCATTAGTATCTAATGCATCAAATCTGTTCTTGAGATGGTCTCTGAACTCATGTGGGATATATTTAACATCATACCTTGGCTTTCATGCAATTGTTCTAATTTTCTTGAGTTTAAGTTTAAACCTACATATGAACAGTTAAGGGTCTGATCCATAATCAGTACCTGGTCTTGTTCTGACTTCTGATATTGAGCTTTTCTATCATCTCTTTCCACAAATGTATTCAGTTTTATTCCTGTATGTTCCATCTAGTGACTTGCATGTGTATAGTCAACATTTATGTTGGTTAATCCTAATTAAAAAAAGAAACTGCCAAAAAGGCCTTTGATCATTTCATTAAAACAAGTGGGTTTTGAACTAAACAGGTGGAACACAGGTAATTCCAGAGAAGATAAAGAATCTCAGGAACTTTCTTAATTTCTATAATGGAAATTCTGTAATGCCCAGTATATTATATTCCAAATAAGGCATTTCCAGTCTGATTCACAAACAAGATAAGAAGAAATGGAAGAATTCATATTTTGCATGATCACTAGGCTGTTCTTGAATATCAGTGCTCTCTGACCAAGTTTTAGAACTTGGATTTCTTCTTTTTTATTTATTAATGTGTAATAATTTTATGCATCTGTTGCGTGGTGGTGGTGGTAGGTATCATAGAGCCATGTCTGACTCATAGCGACCCTCACAAGGTTTTCAATGGATGATTGTTTCAGGATTGCCTTGGGAGTGGGTTGCCACATCCTTCTCCCATTTTTACGGTGCTGGGAATCAAACTCAGGACCTTAGAGACTACAGAGCAGCACTCTACCAACTGAGCTAAATCCCAGCCTCAATATCTTTTGGGTATAATGTGATATATCAGTACATATATACAGCAATTTATTTCTCAAATCAAGGTAATGATCATTGCATCTTATCATTTCTTTGTTTGGATCCTTTAAGCACTTCTGTTTTAGTTCTTCATAAAATATTTCATAGGTTATTTTGAACTACAGTCACTCCACTATACTGTGGGACACTAGAGCTTATTCCTTCTAACTAATGGTGTTTTGTTCCCATTGTCCAAACTCACTCTATCTGTTCTCCCCCCAACATTTCCAGTTTCTAGTGATCAATATTTTGCATTCAGAATGATGTATTTTAGCTTCCACATATGAGAAAGAATATCCACTATTTATCTTTCTGTGTCTGACTTATTTCACTAAACATAATGTTTTCTAGTTCCATTCATTTTGCTGTGAATGATAAGATTTCATTCTTATTGTGGCTGAATAATAGTTCATTTTGTATCTAAACCACATTTTATTTATCCATTTATATATTGATGGGCATGTAGCTTCATTCCATATCTTAGTTATTGTGAAAAGTACAGTAGTAAGCATAGGGGTGCAGGTATCCCATTTGCTATGTTAAATTACTTTCCTTTGGATGTTGTTGTTGTTAGGTGCCTTCGAGTTGGTATCTGATTCATAGTGATCCTGCGTACAACAGGTTAAACACTATTGTCAGTGCTTCTCTGCTATTCATAGGGTTTTCAATGGCAGATTGATTTTTGGGAGTAGGCTGCCAGGTCCATCTCCCAAGCCTACAGTATCTGGTGTTCCCAGGTGGTCTCCCATCCAAGTACTAACCAGGCCGGACCCTGCTTAGCTTCCAAGATCTGATGGGTTTAGATGCCACAGGGCTACGGCTGCAGGCTTCCTTTGGATAGATATCCAGAAATGGAATAGCTGTGTTATATGGTGGTGGTGGTATTGAGTGCCATCAAATCAGGTCCAACTCATACAATAGAATGAAGCACGACCCAACACTGTGCCATGCACATGGTCTTTTTATGTTTGAACCCAATGTTGCAATCACTGTGTTTCTTCTCATTTTGAGTCATGCCACATCAGCAAAAGTATGTCCCAGGGCTTCATTTCATTCCCATCATTAAGGTAAATTCTACTTTAGGGAGCAAATCTTCCCAGTGATTTCTTGAATGCCATCCCGCCTGGAGAACTCATTTTCTGACACCATATTTGACAGTTCTTCTCTGCTCCCCATTGGGTTTTCAGTGGCGAATTGTTTTGGGAGTGGGCTGCCACATCCTGTTCCTTAGGCTGTCTTAGTCTGAAAGCTCAGTTGAAACCTGTCCACCATGGTTGGCCCTGCTGGTTTCTGAAATACTGGTGGCATAGCTGTCAGCATCACAGCAATATCCAAGCCCCCACAGCACAAGCTGACAGACACTTGGGGGCATCACATGGTAGGTACACTTCTAACATTTTGAGGAACCTCCATATTTTGCTCCATAATGGCTTTACTAATTTACTTCCCCACCAATGATGTATAGGAACAGTGTATACCAAAGGTTTATACCTTTTCTCTATATCTTCACTAACACTTATTTTTGTCTTTCTGATAGAAACCATTCTAACAAGTGAGATGGTAACTCATTATGGGTTTGACTTGCACTTCCCTGAAGGCTAAAGTTACTGAGTATATTTTCATCTATTCCTTGGCTATTTGTATTTCTTGCTTTGAAAATGTATACTCAGATCATCTGCCCATTTTCATGAATTATTTTGTTATTGTTGAGTTTTTGAATTTATTATATATTCTGGACATTAACTCCTTGTCAGATGAACCATTTGCAAATATTTTCTCCCATTCTGTAGGTTTCTGTTGATTGTTTATGCGAATGCTTTTTAGTTTGACATAATCCTGTTTGTCTATTTTTGCTCTTATTTCCTGTGCTTTTGTGATTTTATTTAAAAAATCATTGCCTATGCTGATGTATTAAAGTGTTTCTACTATGTTTGCTTTTAGTAATTTCAATTTCAGATTTTAAATTCAGGTCTTTGATACTTTTAGAGTTGATTTTTATAGAGGGTGAGAGAGAGGTCTGGTTTCAATCTTCTGCATATGTCTATCTAGTTTCCCAGCACCATTTACTGAAAAGGCTGTCTTTTCTCCAATGTATGATTTTGGCACGTTTGTTGAGAACTACATGTTGTCATTATATGAATCAGTTTATTTCTGAGAGCTCTGTTCTACTAAATTCCTCTGTTTCTATGTTTTTATGCCAGTATTGTGATCTTTTGGTTACTACAGCTGTTTTTGTATGTGTATGTGTGTTCTTGAAATCAGTTATTTCAATTGTTCTAGCTTTGTGGAATTTTGTTATTGTTGTTGTTCAAAGTTTCATTTGCTACTTGGGGTCTTGAGAAATTCTTCTATATGAAATTTAGGATTTTTTCCATTTCTGTGAAAAACGTCAAGGGTATTTTGATGAGGATTACATTGAATGTGTGAATTGCTTTGTGCAGGATGTACATTTTGACAATATTAATTTTCTTTTCTTTTCCTTTTCCTTTTTTTTTTTTTTTTTCAGTACTGAGGTTTGAACCCAGAACCTCACACTTGCATGCTTTACAAGTGCTATACCACTGAGCTGCACCCTCTGCCCTTTTTTTTTTTTTTTTACCTTTTTGAGACAGGGTCTCATTAAGTTATGCAGAGTTCCTCTGGTTCGAACTTGTGATCCTCCTGCCTCTGCCTCCCAAGTTGCTGGGATTACAGGCATGCACCACTGCGCCCAGCTCAACAATATTAATTTTTCTAACCCATGGATATTTGAGGTCTTTCCATGTTTTTGTGTCCTCTTCAAATTCTTTCATCAGTGTTTTTTAAATTTTCATTGTTGAGCCAGATATGGTGGTCCAGGTCTTTAATCCCAGCACTAAGGAAGCAAACGCAGGATGATTATCAGTTCTTACTCAGCCTGCACTACATAGCAAGACCCTGTCTCAAAAAAATATATCATAGATGTCTTTTATTTCTTTTGTTGAATTTATTCCTAGATATATAACTTTTTGTGGTAAATGGGAGTACTTTTTTGCAGCAAGTTCATTATTGGTATACAAAAATGCTATTGACTTTTACATGCCAATTTTGTATCCTACAACTTTACTGAATTAATTCATTTATGAATTTTAACAGTCTTTTGAAGGATTCTTTATGTTTTTCTACATGTGTAATTTTATTGTCTGCAAACAAGTATAATTTGACTTCTACTTTTCTTGTTTGTAAGACTTTTACTTTTTCTGTTGCTGAATGCTCTGGCTAAAACTTTCACACTACATTGAATGAAAGTGATGAGACTGGACACTTTTATCTTATTCCAGATCCTAAGGTAGTAATTTCAGCTTTTCCCCATTCAATATGTTGTTGACTGACTGTGGGTTTGAAATCTAGAGCCTTTTTATTAGTAATTTTTTTAGTTAATGTGCAACTTAATGGGTTTCATTATGACATTTCCATATGTGCATATCATTGTACAGCCTACAGCCTTACCACTGTGGCATTTCATCCCATCAGATCTCAGAAGCTAAGCAGGGTCAGGCTTGGTTAGTATTTAGACGGGAGATGG
The DNA here is from genome assembly GCA_007922755.1 of Pedetes capensis. Lineage (NCBI taxonomy): Eukaryota > Metazoa > Chordata > Mammalia > Rodentia > Pedetidae > Pedetes > Pedetes capensis. The sequence continues at coordinate 462 of VMDO01026186.1, read as the reverse complement.
CCTTGGAACACCGCATGCTGTAGGCTTGAGAGAAGGACCCAGCAACCCACTCCCAAAAAATAATCAGCCATTGACACCCTATGAATAGCAGAGAAGCACTAACAATGGTGTTTCACCTGTTGTATGTAGGGTCACTATTAGACACCGACTCAACAGCACCTAACAACAACATATTGTTGTGCATTGCTTATGTTCACCTCTGCAAATACCCTCTTGTGACCCCCCACAGTGGTTCCCTTCCTTATGGGATATATATACATCATAGAGTTTTATTCAGCCAGAAAGGACAAAATTATGGCACTTGAAGGAAAATGGATGGCACTGGAGAGCATCATTTTAAGTGCAATACGTCGTATTTAGAAAGAGGAACATCATGAGCTTTCTCTCATATGTAAGTACTAGGTTTCAATATATATTGAATAATATATATGTCATGAAAGTAGAAGGGGGGACTAGGTAGGG
>VMDO01026185.1:13490-27193 GCA_007922755.1 Pedetes capensis | reverse complement strand
TGGCTCTATAATCAACACCCATGGAAGCAGCAGTCAAGAAATCAAAAGACGCATTGCTCTAGGAAAAGCTGTGGCAAAAGATCTCTTTAGAGTATTGAAAAGCAAAGATGTCACATTGAAGACGAAGGTGTGTCTGACTCATGCCATGGTATTTTCAGTCGCATCATATGGTTGTGAAAGCTGGACATTGAACAAGAGAGACAGAAGAAGAATTGATGCTTTTGAATTGTGGTGCTGGAGACGTCTATTGAATATACCATGGACTGCCAAAAGAACCAACAGATCTGTCCTAGAAGAGGTACAACCAGAGTGCTCCTTGGAAGCAAAAATGGCCAAACTGTGTCCTACATATTTCGGACATGTAGTCAGGAGAGAACAATCCCTGGAGAAGGACATCATGTTTGGGAGAGTGGCAGGTCAACGGAAAAGAGGAAAACCCTCCACCAGATGGATTAACACAGGGTCTGCAACAATGGGCTTAAACATAAATAAGATTGTTTGCCTGGCACAGAATCGGCAAGTGTTTCGATCTGCTGTACATAGGGTCGCTATGAGTCCGAGTCAACTCGACGGCACCTAACAACAACAACAACTATCAACAGGTGATAAAACTAAGTCTGTCAAAGAAAACGATGCCCCCTGCCAGGCACAGTGGCGCATGCCTGTAATCCTAGCAGCTCAGGAGGCGGAGGTGGGAGGATTGCAAGTTCGAGACCAGAAGCAATTTGCGTAATTTAGTGAGACCCTGTCTCAAAAAGTAAAAAAAAAAAATGGGCTGGGGGTGCAGCTCAGTGGTCCAGCACTTGCAAAGCATGCAGGTGTGAGGCCCTGGGTTCAACCCCCAGTTCAACACACCCCCCCTAAAAAAAAAGAAAAGGAAAAAGATGCCCCTGGCTGCCCCCGCTGGGTGCTGCCTCCCCACCCGTGTGGTCAGGGCTCTCCTCTTCCTTCAGGGCCAAGCGGACCCCACAGGCGTCCAGGTCCATGAACTCCGGTGGGGGTCAGTCCTCGCTGGACACCTGGGTCCCAGCCTGCCCGTCCTGGGGGACGGGGGGCCTTGGGTGCTAGCACCCCACAGCCCCTGCTGGCAGCGTCTTCCCCTCGCTCTTCCAGCCTGAGCCCAGCGTAGGGTGAGCGCCACGTCCAGGTACACTGGCCAGCGCCCCGCGTGTCTCCTGCAGGACCGCGTTAGGGCCGTTCTAGAGCCAGTGAGCACTGTGCTCTCTGGGCCCAAATGAAGAGCCTATAGGATTTAGCTCAGCTGGTAGAGCGCTGCTCTGCAGTCTCTGAGGTCCCGAGTTCGATTCCCAGCACCGCAAAAATGGGAGAAGGACCTGGCAATCCACTCCCAAGGCAATCCCGAAACAGCCATTGAAAACCCTATGAGGGTCGCTATGACTCGGACTCCACTCGACAGCACCTAACAACAACAACAATAGATCTTATTAGTAAACACCAGCTTTTCCATAGTTAAAAAAATGCCTTGCAAGGGCTGGGTCAGGGGTCACACTGGGGAGAAGGTTGAGCTGAGTAGAGGGCTCAGCATGACCTCCACCCATCCACTTGCTGGGGACTCCCTGCAGCCTCAGCCCTCACTGGACCCCGGCCAGCTCACATGAGACATGGCGAGTCAGTCGTCTGGCTCTGGGAAGAAGTCAAGCAGGGCACTGAGTGCGTGGGATGCATTTTCCTGTGAAAATCTCACAAAGGGCTTAAGAAAGGGGCTGCAAGGCCAGTCTCTTTGCCTGAATCATGCCCCTGGGACACAGTGGAAACCCTGCCCCCCGTGTCCCTGACGTTGGCCTGATGCAAACTGCCAGGGCCTCAGCCGCAGAAAGATGCTCTCTGGAGGGGCTGCCAAGAGTAGGGACCCAACACGGGCTTCTTTTCCCGGATCATCAGAGCACATTCTAGATAGAAATCTGTCCCCAAGTGCGCCACCCGCCCCGGGAACCATTGACTTCGTGATTAGATAAATTATAAAGCATGCCGTTTATCTGCTCATCTCTCTAATTAGAAGTCCCAAGACCCGGTATCTGCCGCAGACATGTGGGTTCCTCACCTTGAATAAGCGGGAGGGAATGATGCCACCTTAATCTCCAAGAGCCACAGAGATAAAAGATTTACCCTGTTTACTCTGGATTACAGAGCTCTGACCTTGAGGCAGGAGTTATTGTTTCCCCAAGTCAACTTTCAATCGGAAACATTGTTGCTTTTCAAAGGAAACCAGGACCCTGAAAATGGAGCGCAGAGCAGACAATGCCTGAGCCACAATGAGGACCTGGGTAAATCTGGAGCCGCCTTATTAAAAAAAATAACTAACTTCCAAATGTCATTGCATCCAGAGACTGAGTCCAGAGGCAACACTGATAATCTCCGGGAGCCGCTGGGCTGATCCTGATAACGCATGCCTTAGCAATAATTAGATGCTTAGTAGCCTAATTATTTAGTGACTAAAACCAAACAAAATCAAGTAATTAAACAGCAAACGGGTTGTCTAAATCTCCTGAACAGTGTTGAAAGTCTAATTAACAAGGGGTTTACGAACCAGTGAGGGGCACAGCAGGACGCTCCGTGGCCACAGGGTCCCCTTCCGCTGCTCAAGCATGCCACGGCCTCATGACGTGCTTGGCTCGTGGAGAGCAGAGGTCAGGGATCCACAGTGTCACTGAGGGGTGTCTGGGTGCAGATGAGGCTGACGGATCACCAGGGAGGTGACAGTCATTTTTTCCTTGGGGCCTCAGCCCAGCTGGCAAAGCAGGACCCGTGGGCTCATCCTTCAAAGAGAGGCCACTGCCTTGAGGCCGGCCAGGGCTGGGGAGAAGGCTGGGATCCCCCAGGGTCAGCGCTGGACAACGACCCATGCCCCAAGCACACAGTCGGTTCACCGTGAGCCTCTGCCCCGCATCCCTCATTGTTACAGAGTGCTGGGCGCTCTACGGGGATTGTCTAAGAAGCTTCCCGCACAGCTCAGGTTGAAGTGACCACCTGGTCCAGGTGGGGCTCCACAGGTGGAGCACCCATGTTCTCTGGGGTGTCAAGATATGCCCCACATTCCTCCCGTCGCTGGGGCCACAGGACCCGAGACTAGCCTCTGGGCCCAGCCCTTATGTATTTATTTATTTTATTTTTTTTTGCGGTACTGGGAGTTGAACCCAGGGCCTCGCGCCTGCATGCTCTGCAAGTGCTGGACCACTGAGCTGCTCTCTCAGCCCATTTTTTTTACTTTATTTGAGACACGGTCTCGCTAAGTTACGCAGACTGCCTCTGGTCTCCAACTTGCCATCCTCCCGCCTCCGCCTCCTGAGCCACTGGGATGACAGGCGTGCGCCACTGCACCCGGCTGGCCCTTTATTTCTTAAGTGGGCAGATCAATGCTCCTGGTGCCAGAGGGCGGGCGGCAAGCGGCCCCAGGTCCCAGGGTGTGAACCCCGAGGCATCCCATCAACTGTGTTTGTGGGAGCTCTGGCAACACCCCCACCCTTCTCTGCTTCTCAGGCTGGCTTCCGCCCACTGCTGCGAGGGTCTCGGTACCCTGTGTGCTCAGAGCGCAGGAAGAAGACGGTGGGGACAGGACCTGCAGTGAGGCGGCCGCCTCTCTGAGCCGGACTCTGCCACCCTCCTGGCCCAAGGCAGAGGAGGAACCACTGCTTAGGCAAAGAGAGGAACCTCCTGGAAGGTTGGTTCTAGCTTCCGATACAAGAGGACCCATCCTTTGCCACTGGAACTCCATTCTCCTTGCGAGGTTTCTGCCTCGTGGGCGTGGCTTGACTTCCACTCCACAGTCGCTGGCTGGGTGGTCCACTGGTCCACGCAACAGAAAGGCGCCTGTGGGGTTTTCCCATGTGCCGCAAGACCCCAAGCCCAGAGGGAAACCTGGGGTCACGAAACGTGTTCCACAGAGAAGCAGGGGGGCAGGGCCAGGGCTGGCCTGCAGAGGGTGGGGATCCTATGAAGCAGGGAGGGGAGATGGTTTGGGTTTCTGGACTGCACACGCTGCGCCAGATCTGCCCACCTCGACTGCAGTCAGCAGTGCGACGCCCTGGGTGGCTGGCGGTGAGGCGCGGTGCTGCTCCACAGGGCTGTAGTCACCGCATCGGGTCAGCCTTGCCCCGAGGACCCACAGACGCAGCAGGAAGGCGCTCCGGGTTCACACCCACCATCCTTTCTTATCAAACTTGGCTCTGGCTTCCCGACCAGGGGCTCGGCCTGTCCCCACCCTGGGACACCTGTGCCTTGCCAGTGTCCCAGCCCAGTGGTGGGAGACAAGGCGCTCCGCCCTGCCAGCATTAATGGGTCCACGAGCATGTAGGGGCATCCGGGCCCCCCGAAAGGACGGCTCCCGTTACTAGGGTCCTGACTTCCAGAAAGCGACCCCTACCTGAGAAACAGGCCAGGTGAGGCCGGGCACGGTGGCGCACGCCTGTAATCCCAGCGGCTCCAGAGGCGGAGGCAGGAAGATTAAATTCGAGACCAGAGGCAGTCTGCGTAACTTAGCAGGACCCTGTCTCAAAAAGTTAAAAAAAAAAAAAAGTGGACTGAGGGTGAAGCTCAGTGGTCCAGCACTTGCAGAGCATGCAAGCACCAGGCCCTGGGTTCAACCCCAGTACCACAAAAAAAAAAAAAAAAAAAAAAAAAAAAAAAAAAAAAAAAAAAAAAAAAAAGAAAGAAAGAAAGAAAGAAAAGAAACAGGCCAGGTGTCAGTTGTCTGGGCAGATTCACAGCTAGCAAGGCTGGGCTTTCAAGCATCCTTCTCTGAGCGAATCAAGCTTTAAATAATGGCATTATGGGAGAGAGGTGCCTGCTATCTATAGACTTCACGGCAGCAGAAGGAGTTGGCACTCGAGATTTGGGGAGAGACAGAGAAGTCTGGCCAGACACCCTCAAAATAGTACATTTACGTTCGAACCTTGCCCAAAATACAGCCGCCACATTGGCGCAGGTACAAGATGTCTGTTTCCATACAGTCTAGCGAGTCTGGAAAATAAACACGCCACCCAGAGCCGCCTGCTTGGGAGGAGCCGAGGAACTCGATTAAGCCGCGTCCACGGATCGGAGCTGTTCAAGCCAGAGTAAAACGGATTGGGGAGGCGCGGTATCGGTGGCTGTGGACGCGTGGGGCAGGGTGTGTTCATGGACTTCAAATTGGTTTTGAACATTGTCTGCTCTATAATAAGATTCGGCTGTCTGAGGTTATCCTTGTGCCTGGGGACACTGCCACCCTGGCCCTCCCAGACGCTGGCTGGGCAGAGGAGGCTGGACAAGCTCAGCCCCGGGGCAGGCAGAGGCCCAAGGACGGTCTGGAAGAAGGCCGAGGTCCGCATGGGCCCCAAGCTCAGCTCGCGCACCGTCACAGTCAGCTGGGCTCAGGGCTCCAAGGTCTGGGCACAAGCACTTCTTGCCCTGTCCCTCCCCTTTCCTCCTGTCCGTCTTCCTTTGTGCACACACTGGACAGCGTCCTCACCGTCTGTGGTTTGTCCTGCCTCGTGGGACACAGCAGAGAATGGAGACAAAAGCATCCCAGAGGAGCAGATGACAGAGAAGTCACTCGGAGCAAGCAGCCCTCAGACAGGGGTGAGGGTCAGGGGAGAGAGCCGAGGGTCAGGGAGGATGGGAGTGAGCAGGGTTTTGGATGAGGGATTATAGGGGCCCCCTGGAGGGGACCATTCCAGTGAGAGCCGGAAGAAGGGAGGACTGAGCCATAAATAGCTGGACAAAGAGGCCCATGGAGAAAGGACAGCACGTGCAAAGGCCCTGAGGCACATTCAGGAGGTTTCCTGGAGCTGAGGCAGCTGGATATGGAATGAGGGCTCCTCATCCCAGGAGGCCTCCGGGATATGAGGGCAGCAAGATGGCCGGCTGGCATGGCCCAGGACCACATGGCTCGGGGGCCTGACGGGTCAAGCATGGAGGTGAGATGCCCAGGAAATCCAGGTGCGATGTCCCAGGGCAGGCAGGGAGCAGGCAGCAGAGGCCTCTGGCCTCACCCAGCCGGACTCCCTGGGCAGCAAGCGTGCGGCTGGGCTCACTCCTCCATCCACCCCATCTGCACCTCAGACTTCTGGCCCCCGAGGCCTTCCTTCCCACGTGCACGTGTGTGTGTGTGTGTGTGTGTGTGTGTGTGTGTGTGTGTGTGTGTGTGTGTCTGCGCTCAGCTGCCCTGGCTGACCATCAAGTCAGATGCAAGGACCACTCCTGTGGGGCCACCGTGAGGCCACCGCTAGGGGACAGTGGGTGAGGGAAGCCCATACCTGGTTGTAATAGGGTTTCTGCCCCTATCCTCAGGGGCACCCTGAGCAGGGAGGAGGGCGGGGCTCCACACATGCAGAGGGTGGAGCCAGGGAGCACCAAGGCCCCAGCGCCCCAAGGCAGCCCTGGTGACCCCTGCTCGGGACTCTGCCAGCTCCCTGTCCGGAGCCGAGGAAAGGCCCGTGCTGAGCTGCGTGGCACCGTCGGCCCCCAGGAGCCACCTAGCAGTGTCGCCACCCGACCAGGCACAGGACGACAGGGCACCCTGGGCCCAGTCTTCCTCAGCACGGAACGTGTCTTTCCTCAGTCCCGGGGACGAAGGTTGGGATGGGTGGTGGCAGCCCAGCCTGCTCTCTCTCCCTCCCTGGGCAGCCCCGGGGTGACCTGGGAAGGTGGCCCCTGGGCTGGCCACTGGCCTTTCAGAGCCTGCAGGAGCTTTGTGGACGGTGCTGAGAGATGTCCCGGCTGGAGTCCCCGCCCAAGTCACCCAAGGGCCTGAGACAAGAGTCTCCTGTCACCTAACCCCACCCCAGGACAGCCACCCCCGTGACTAGAGCCAGGCCGGACTCCCAGGGGGTGCTCTGGCTGGCCAGCTCGGGAAACGCTCCTGGAAGAGCGTGGCTCCCCACCCACCGGGTCCAGAGGAAAGACAGACAACTGCCCCCGACACCTGCAGGCGTGGCCTGACCTGCTTCAGGAAGCGCTGCTCTCCTGGAGCTGGGGCAGCTGGGTATGGAATGGGGGCTCTTCATCCCAGACGGCCTCCAGGATGTAAGGAGCAGCAACATGGCCAGCTGGCATTGCCCAGGACCACACGGCTGCTGGGGGCCTGACGGGTCAAGTGTGGAAGAGAGATGCCCGGCATGGAGCCTTTCTGAAGCCACAACCCGGCAAGCAGGGGTCCCAGCAGGGCCTGGCCCCTCCCTTAGGCCAGGCTGGACCGGGCTGGAGCTCTCAAGCCTCCAGGCCCCGAGTCAGAAGAGGAAAGGCGGAGTGCTGAGGAGCCAGCGTCCAGAACGTAATGCAATGGCAGGGACCCCAGGGCGGCGAGGGGCATCCACAGCAATAAAAATGTCCCCAGCCCGAGCTGCAGGCTGGCACTTGGGAGGCTGCCGGACAGTAAGTCAGAGCCCTCTGGAAATCGCTCTTTGCAAACAAGATTTTAAAATACGCAAAGCGTCTTAGGCTAGCGCCGGCCTCTCAGTCTGAGTGCCTAATCGCCTCCTCCTTTCTTTCTGAGCTGACCCACAGGTTGGGCAGGCAGCGGATGCCCTGCTCAGCTGACCCCAGGTGCAAGGCTGGGTCCTGGGTGACCTCCCTCCATGTGTGTCCTGAATGGGCCTCTTCCTGGGCACCGAGAGGGAATCAGGGGGAGTTTTTTGTCCCCCTGCCTTAGGCACATTTTGGACACAGGCTAGCTCAAGCCCGGCCTACAGCACGTCCTCCTTCCCCAGGATCTGGAGGGGCCGGCATGGCTCTCAGCAGGCAGCTTCATCTCCAGCCAACCCCAGATCCTGTTCAGGACCCAGGGAGCCTGGGCAGGCTGAGGGGGAAGCCCAGAGAAGGACCCGGGGTGAAGAACCCAGGGACCCTGGTCGCGACTGAGAACCAGCAGGAGCTGACCAGCTGCCCTCCCTGGAGGCCCCTAGTTTGCCAATCTCAGAGCAAGACAGAGGGACGACTCTGGGAGGCCAACCTGACTCAAGCAGGGGAGGCTCACACGGGTACAGTGCAGAAGGACACGCCCGCAGTAATCTGGATTGTGCCTCATTTGGAAAAAGGTCCTGTGCACATCCACTTAAGCTCTATGTCTTGAGATGAAGCCTACTGCATACCCACGTGGGTCCTGAGCTCAGCCACTGGTGTGTTTGGAAAGGAAACTAAGGAAGATGTGACACCGGGCAGAGCCACGTGAATACGCAGGTAGAGACCACAGCAAGGCAGCCACTGGCCACGACGCATCTGCAGCCACGTGGCCTCTGCAGCCCAAGATGCTCTGCTCCCGTGGGCTTGAAGGAAAGAGCAGCAGGGCCTCAGGATGCAGAGGCCCCAGCCCCTCACCAGAGGCCACAGTCGGAGGACCACGTTGGCAGCGCCCCAGGCTTTGCCAGGAGATTCCCAGGAGAAGAGAAGCATCAGTGGCTGAGCCACGCCGACCACGCCCCGTCTCCCCTGACGTCCAGCTAAGCAGGATTGAGAAATGGATGCCGCTCAGGTCCACTCATCCCTGCCCGGCACTGGCCACCTAGCAGAAGGTGGACAGAGAAGGCCTGGCCCAGTGCGCTAAGCTGCCCAGCAACCAGGCTGGGCTTGACCCCAGCATGGGCTCTGAAGCTGGGCTGAGCTGTCAGAGCCCTGTGAGCCTGTGCCTGGGTCCCCTTGGGTGTTCTGTCCAGCACAACCTGAGCCTGGGTCCCCTTAGCTAAAGATCCTCAGGAGGACCCGAACCTTTGGGCCACAACTGCAGGAGTGCTGCCCTGTGTCGCCAGCACCCCTGGAAACTGAAGGGGTGACCGCCAGGTCTGCAGGGAGCTCTGCGGGGCCAGGCTTTGGGTGTACACAGACTTGTCGCCTACCACAATAGAGAGGCATCCTGGGGCAAGGGGTTGGTTCCCAGGTAGCTGGCTCTGTCCTCTGTTTGGCCCTGAGGCTTGGTTTGCTGGGGCCCAGGGACTTGTCAGGCGCTGCTGCTCGCCCCTGGCGCAGGGCCGTGGGTCCACGCAGAGTCCCTGCCGGCGAGAACTTTACATCCAACAGGAGGGAGCTCAGCATTTAGATGCCTGGGAGTGAGGTTCATGGAGACGAAGGGGGACGCAGTGGCCTCTGTCTGCCTTCTTCCCCCCTGCCCCTGTCCTTCCCCTCACACAGCTGGGTGAGCCCCGCTGATCACGGAACACTTGGCCGGGCATTGCCCCCACCCACGGGCTTGCTGTGAACCCCTTGCAGGAGATGATTCTGCTGGGCTGCTCCTGGTTCACCTCTCTCTCTGTCTCTGACTCTCTGTCTCTTTGTCTCTCTCTGTCTCTCTCTGTCTCTCTCTCTTTCTCTCTCTCTCTCTCACACACACACTCTCTTTCTCACACACACACACTCTCTCTTTGTCTCTGTCTCTGTCTCTCTCTCACACACACACATGCACACATGCGTACGTGCACTGTGGAAGCTGTGGCCCAATTTCAGGAATCCATCCAGGTGCACGGACCTCCCACTCTCCTCCCCACACCCACCTCCTCGGCCTGGCATCTCTAGCTGCAGATCAGACTTGTTCTGTCATTTGCTGCCGCCAGGACATCCTGGGGCCAGAAGACTCAACGACACTCAGCAAAGAGCCTTCATTTCTCCCCATTTCTGCCCAGCAAGTTCCAGATCCCGTTGTGCCTGTGTGGGAGGCGGTAGCCTCATCCTCTTCGGGGGCGCATGGGCGTGAGGGCCCCCTCCATGCTGACTTCCATCTTCCAACAAGGAGAAGTGATGTTTTGGAATTTTGCTAACAGGTGAAGAGCTGAAAAGGCCCTGTCAGAGCTGGGTGAGCCCCGAGGACCTGGAGTGGGCGCCCAAGGCTGAGCAGGTGTTGCACAGCCTCGGCCAGTCTGTGGCACGCCTGGCCGCGGGAGAGTCACGAGGCAAGTCCCAATCCCCACGGCTTCTGAGCTCAGGGACACCCAGGGAGAAGTTCTGATTCTCACACACTGGGTATCACCACACGTACGCGAGCCTGCTGCGGACACACGGACACACACTCACCGGGCACACGTGGCACGTGGACACGCTCACTCAGGGCCGGCTCAGTCCCTCCTCACCACCCTCTGGATCTCAGCACCAGGCCTCCCTGGTGTCACCAACAGGGCCCAGAGCCGGCTGCTCCCCTCTCAGCAGGTGGAGCAGGGGGGGTGTCTGCAAGGGGCCTGGGGCAAGCTCTGGGTGTCTCCGTGGCAGCCTAACTGATTTTCACCACAGTCGAGGGATCTGCGTTGTGTCAGCCTTTCCTTCAGCAAGAATGCAGGCTCAGAGAACCTGTCTTTTCCAGGGAAGGGCAGCTGGGCTGCTGTAGGGAGAAACTGGGAGGAAATTGGCAAAAACCCCAAAACTGGGAAAACGGCTTTTGAAGATCTGGTTTGTAAATTAGAAATCTAGGGAAAATGAAAGTAACTGGGTTGGACGTTTGTACAAAACCCTTCACAAATCCCTCTAACCTGATTGGACAATTGGACTCAAAGCTGATTGGCTCAGGCCATTCCGTGGGCGAGCTACATAAGGAACTGCACCGCAGCAGCTCGATCTTTTCTCACCTGGACCATCAGCTAAGCAAGATGCCCTCCCTTTTTCTCCCCCGGACCATCGGCAAGGAAACAAACTTCCCTTTTTCGCCTGGACCTTCAACCACCAATAAGGAAAGACCCCTTTTCTCATCCGGACCACCGAAGAAGTAAGACCTCCTTTTTTCGACCGGACCACCGATGAGGAAATAGCTCTCTCCGCTCTCTCATCGCCCGGACCTTTGGTGAGGAAAGAACACTGTCCCCGCTGCGACCATCAACAAAGAAAGAACCTGCTCTTGTGTGATCACCGATGAAACAACAGCTGTCTCCTTGTGGCCACCGAGACCACCAACACAGGTGTTTGCCCCCGGAAGGCAAAAGCACCCGAGGCTTTTCCTTTCTCTCATCTCTGCTGGTGTCCTGAGGGCCGCAGGAGTCCATGCCCCTCCCCCGAGGGTCCTGAGTGAATTGTGTTTAGTATCTATGTGCACGGCAGCACGGCCCCTGGGGACATCAGGGCCGGACCAGGAGGCGCACGCCCCACGGGCTGCAGAACCACCTTCCTGGTACCACACTGCCCGCCACGCTGGATGTCAGGCGTGGGGGACCCGGCTGAGAACCACCTTTCTACACACAGGGTGTGTGCGCACCAAAGCATCTGACAGTGTGGCTGGAGTTTTGTTGAGGCCCCCACTTACAGGGAGTCACCGCCTCTCTGAGGCTGGGTTGTGCACTGTGAATATTCCCACAGCGGGGCAGAGGGTGCCTGGAGGTGGGCGGGAGTTCGTCTCAGACGCAGGTGAACAGATGAGGAAGGTCCTCCCACATGTACCTTGGCCGCCTGGAGCACCCCGTCCCCCGTGCCCCTGCAGTCCCCTGCAGCAATCAATTCCCTGCTCGCTGGCACCGCCCCTCGCCCCAGGCCTCGCCTGCCTCCTGTGGATGTGTGCTGGTGACGAGCTTCCGGCTGAGGAGGAGATTAGCAGTGCTCCGGGAGGGCCAGCTAGTGACGGCGACTGCGCCCAACTGCTCGGAGGTGCTTGCTGTCCTGGGAGTGGCCCGGGCGCTGCTCGCTGGGGCTGCCCACACCACAGGTGACTAGAGCCTCTTCCCCGAGAGCAGGCAGCCAGGCTGGGCTCCCCGAGTGCTTTCCCGACGCTGCTGTGTGCACGGAGGAGCCTGGGCCTCTGTGCCCATGGCTGAGGGGCTGCAGCTCCCCACACCCCTTCTCTCACAGCCTTGTGAGCCATGCCGAGCCCTCGGCCGGGCATTGTCCCCCCAACCCCTGGCTTGCTGTGAGCTCCCTGCATGGGATGACCCTCTTGTTGGGCTGCTCCTGAAGGCAGGTAAAGGGCCCTGGTCAGGGGCAGGTGGCTGTCCCCAGACACACAGATAACAAAGGAGATGGCGAGAGAATAAGGAAGTGAATGGGGGAACCATCAGGCGGATGAGTGACCTGCCCACGCTTCCAGGACAGCTCCGCCGTGACCCCCAGAACGTGAGCCTCTCGAGGCAGCGAGGGTACCAAACGTTTGCTTTGTGCCGCCTGCCCCGCCAGCACCCAGCATGTGGCACTCGATAAATATTTACCTAGTGGAAACGTGACAGGCTTTCCATTAAGTTATGGTTAACGTGAGTGTTTTTACAGTGTTCTAAATACAGCAGAGCTATTTCGACAGCTCTTTCCCTCCCAGCAGGTAGGCACGCCGCCCAGGAACAAACAGAAGCAAATGAAGGTGACAGGAGAAATGGGCCACCGTCGCGAGGGGCCATGTTTTGGCGAAGCCATTAGTTGAAATACCGAGGAAGGAGAGTGTTTATTAATGGCAGGGAAGCCTGAAGTTTCCACGGGTGCCGCTTCCTCCAGATGAGAATCCAATTATGTAAATGCGCGTACCTTCTCCTTCCGAAAGAAGGCCAGAAAGAATAGAACATCAGATTCCGACGTGAAATTTCCACTATTATTTTTAACTTTCCGTGTGGAGGTAGAATACATTTCCCGCTGTGCAGGAAAAGAACACCAGACTCTAGACTGTTCTTCCCAAAGACCTCTGACTTTGGGAAAATAACTTTAAAAGGCTCAGGACGGAGGCCTGGTGCTGAAAAGACCGGAGGATGATTAGGTCCTGTCAGTTACTCCCTGAGGAAAAATAAGCTGGGACAGCACGGGGAAGCATGCAAGTGAAACTGAGCAAAGAGCCCTCGTTTCTCCCCATTTCTGCTCAGCAAGTTCCAGATCCCATTGTGCCCGTTCGGGAGGCGGTGGCCTCGTCCTCCCTGAGGGCGCATGGGCGTGAGGGCCCCCTCTGCGCTGACTTCCATCTTCCAACAAAGACAAGGGATGTTTCGGAATTTTGCTAACAGGTGAAGTGCTGAAGAGGCCCTGTCAGAGCTGGGTGAGCCCCAGGGACCCGGAGCGGGCACCCAAGGCTGAGCAGGTGGCGCATGGCCTCAGCCTGTCTGTGGCACGCCTGGCCGCGGGAGAGTCCTGGGGCAAGTCCCGATCCCCACAGCTTCTGAGCTCAGGGACACCTGGGAGGAAGTTCTGACGCTCACACGCTGGGTGTCACCACACGTACGCGAGCGTGCTGAACACACACGGACATGCACACACCGGGCACACGTGGCACGTGGACACGCTCATGCAGGGCCGGCTCAGGAGAGCGCAAAGGCACAGAGAGCATCAGGAACTCCGCCAGTGCGGCACAGCTGGCAAGTGGCCAGCTGAGATTCAAAGCCCCGAAGGACAAGTGCTGCTCGCTTCTTAGGTAAGTCAGAGTCTGGCCAGGGCCAGGCAGCCTTCCTCCTGGTGAGCACAGTGCAATTAGTAAGTGGGGCTGAGCCAGTTAGTGCTACATGACTTTTATGAATACAGAGAAAAACAATTCCCCAAAAGTAATCTCAAAATAAAGGAAAGGCGGCACTGGGCATGGTGGCGCACACCTGTCATCCCAGCGGCTCAGGAGGCGGAGGCAGGAGGATCGCAAGTTCGAGACCAGAGGCAGTCTGCGTAACTTAGCGAGACCCTGTCTCAAAAAGTAAAAAAATGGGTTGGGGGCACAGCTCAGTGGTCCAGCACTTGCAGAGCATGCAAGCGTCAGGCCCTGGGTTCAACCCCCAGGACTGCAAATATATATATATATATATATATGTATATATATATGTATATATATATATATGTATATATATATATAT
>VMDO01026185.1:0-13390 GCA_007922755.1 Pedetes capensis | reverse complement strand
GAAATAAGGGTGTAGGATTGGGAGGCTAACCTGTCGAACATTAACCACACCAGAAGTCCGCCATAATGACAATTGTTGGTGTCAGCGCAGAAATAGACAGAGCAATGGAAGAGAAGAGAAAATCCAAGAATAGGCAGAGCTGCGTATGACAAGCCAGTCTGCAAGGAGAACACACCTTGAGCCCGAGAAGCAATTAGACTCATTTCACGAACAGAAGCAGATAAGTGGGTAACACACGAAAACATGAAGCTGGATCCAGTTTTCATGCTGTGTAAGAGGAAGAACTACAAACTTTCAAGAAACACAGAAAGCATGTTGCTTGCTGTTAGGTGTTGTTGAGTCGGGTCTGAGTCATAGCAACCCCATGAGCAACAGCATGAAACCCTCCCCAGCACTGCACCATGCACAGCACTATGTCGGTGCTTCTCTGCCATTCGTAGGGTTTTTGAGGGCTGGTTGTTTCAGGAGTGGGTTGCCACATCCTTCTCTCATTTTGAGGTGCTGGAGATGGAACCCAGGGCTCAGAGGGTGCAGAGCAGCGCTCTACCAACTGAGCTAAACCCCAGCTGCAAAAAGCGTAGCAACCAATAAGCACTAGAAATCCGTATGGTCATGTGGAGGATTGCTCTGACTATATAGGAAACGAAAACAACTTTGAGGAGAAAACATACAGGAGCAAAATGATGCAGAACAGACTAAGAAATGCGCATGAATGAGCATACGCCAAGAGCAGCTATCCTGACCCAGACGCAGAAAGAGAAATACTGCATATCCTCATTCATGTGTGGGAGCTAGATCTACCTTAAAGGATACACACACACACACATTTTATTTATATATGTATATATGTATGTATGGGCTGGGATTTAGCTCAGTTGGTAGAGCACTGCGCTGCAGTATCTGAGGTCCCAAGTTCAATTCCCAGCGTCGCAAAAATGGGAGAAGGACCTGGCAACCCACTTCCAAGGCAATCCCGAAACAGTCAGCCATTGAAAACCCTATGAAGGTTGCTATGAGTCAGATACCAACTCGACGGCACCTAACAACATGTATGTATGAGGGCTGGGATTTAGCTCAGTTGGTAGAGCACCACTCTGCAGTCTCTGAGGTCCCGAGTTCAATTCCTAGCACGACAAAAATGGGAGAAGGACATAGCAATCCATTCCCGAGGCAATCCTGAAACAGTCAGCCATTGAAAACCCTATGAGGGTTGCTATGAGTCAGACATGACTCTATGGCACCTAACAACAACAACAATATGGCCTGTAGCCATATCATCGTGGCGTCCGATCCCCTCAGATCTTGGAAGCTAAGCAGGGCTGGGCCAGGTTAGTGCTTAGATGGGAGACCACCTGGGAACACCAGGTGCTATAAGCTTGGGAGAAGGACCCAGCAACCCACTTCCAAAAAACAATCAGCCATTGAAAACCCTATGAGCAGCAGAGAAGCACTGACAGTATTGTTTCGTCTGGTGTGTGTAGGGTAGCTATGAGTTGGATATAGACTTGATGGCACCTAACAACAAAAATCTGGTGGGCTAGGGTTTAGCTCAGTTGGTAGAGTGCTTGCTCTGTACTCTCTGAGGCCCTGAGTTCAATCCCAAGCACCACAAAAATAAGAGAAAGACCTGGCAGCCCACTCTCGAAACAATCAGCCTTTGAAAACTCTATGAATAGCAGAGAAGAGCTGATAATAGTGCTGTGCATGGCACAGTGTTGAGAAGTACTCTGCCCTATTGTACATAGGGTATCTATGAGTTGGACCTGACTTGATGGCATCTAACAACAAACAGTATACATTCTAATCTATCTATCTGTCTGTCTGTCTGTCTATCTATCTACACATACAATTGTATATATCTAAGATTGGAAAATACAAGGGGGCCCATCAGGAGCAGGGAGGGGACTTTTGGGAGGGGAAGCTCGGTAGGAGAAGGACAGCAGCACAGTGAGGTAAAGAGGGAGAGATGGAGCTGGGCTCAGTGGCTCACGCCTATAATCCCAGTGGCTCAGGAGGTGGAGGCAGGAGGATCACAAGTTCAAGACCAAAGGCAGTCTATGTAACTTAGTGTTACATAGACTTAGCGTCTCAAAAAGTAAAAAACATGAGCTGGGGGTGCAATTCAGTGGTCCAGCAGTTGCAGAGCATGCAAGCACGAGGCCCTGGGTTCAACCCCCAGTACAGCAAAAATAAAAATAAAATAAAATAAAATAAAAAAGAGGGAGAGACGTACAAATACAGGAGGCAACTTTATGAACATCCCATAACAAATCTCACTATACTCTATGCAATTAAAAACAGCACATAGTACCTCTTTATGAGGTCCAATTGTCATTACAAATTTATCAAAACAGTTCGTGATATGTTTAAGGAGATGGCTGTGTTAAC
Source organism: Pedetes capensis (assembly GCA_007922755.1). Taxonomy (NCBI): domain Eukaryota; kingdom Metazoa; phylum Chordata; class Mammalia; order Rodentia; family Pedetidae; genus Pedetes; species Pedetes capensis. The sequence goes on along the minus strand of VMDO01026185.1, from coordinate 11,002 downwards.
GATACCGGTAAGATAATCGTACAGTGTATATATGGACTGAATTCTCGCTGTATACCCCATAAATATGTACGATTAAAATAGGTATTAATTAAAAAAAAGGGTAACTCTCTTGAACCTATAGAAAGTTCTTTAAAATAATGAAGAAGAAGACCAAATCCACTTAGAGGAATGACCTGGGGTTACGGACACAGAAAATAGATGCAAATGTCTATGAATCATAGGGAAAGACGCTCAGCTGTTCTCACCAGAACAGAAACAAAGATGAGAAGGAGTGGGCACCCCACACCCCACACCCCACACCCCAGTGTCCCACAGCCACGGCTGTGAATCCCGTGAGGCGGCTCCGTGACGGCCTGAAGCGCGTAGGGTTACACACAGATTGGTGAGGGGACGGAGCCTGACATTCTACCAATCCTCCGCGGACTTTGCCCTCTTTTCTTCCGTGATCACCTGGCTGGACACAAAGGAAGCCACAGGCACTGCGGAGGGCCACCTCTGGGCTGCGGACTTGGAAGGAGACCCTGGAGGGCCAGGACGGAGAGAGGACCCCACCCTGTCCTTTTCCTCATCTCTCTCCTCACTTCTTAGCCAGCAGACCATGCTCAGTGGGGACGATGCCCACAGGGTGACTGCAGGGTGGCCCTCGGCCTCCCTGGGCCTCTGAGGGGGTGCAGCCTCCTTACCTCACCAGAGGAGCTAAAATCCAGGAGGGTGGGTGACCCCTTCACCCCTACCTCCTGACTCAGGGGCCAGACGGAGATGCAGCCACGGAGGTGTGGCAGGGCCAGGCACGAAAGCTCCGACTCTCTGGGACAATGCAGGGGCACGTGGTGACAGGCAAGAGATGAAGAGGGGGCACCGAACACTGTGTGCCCCCCGGGCCTTGGCACAGAGCTGGGTGGACACCATCCAGACCCCATTGCCAAGAGGCCCCCACCTGGGGCCCTCCGGCCCCACTCTCTCCTTGATCCCCGATGTGTCCTCCAGGCCTACATTTTGTCTTTTGGAGAATGACAAAGAAATGGAAGCCGCCGCATTTCATGTGGCCAGCCGGCTTTCTCGCTGAGCGCAGCCCGCGGCTCTGCGCATCTCAGTCGCTGCTCCTCTCCAATTGCGGAGTGGACGGCATGGTGCAGGTATCCTGCAGCTCAGCCTGTCCAATCCCCACCCACTGAGGACACCAGCCGTTCCCAGCTTTGGCTGCGCCACATAAAGCTGCTACGGAGCCTTTGTGACCCAGCCTTTGTGTGGACATAGCTTTATTTTGGGAAAATATCTGGAGCAGAGCATCTGAGTCACGTGGCGGACAAGCTCTGGGTAACACCAGCAGCATGTGCACGCCTCTAGCCAGACGGGTGGCAAAAGACGAAGGTGCGATTACCAACATTGGAGAGAAAGAAGGCCCCACACTCATTTACATGTTCAATATGGAAAGAGAAAACACACACACACACACACACACACACACACACAATCTCCTTTTTTTTTTTTTTTGTTTTTGGGGTATTGGGGGTTGAACCCAGGGCCTCGCGCCTGCATGCTTTGCAAGTGCTGGACCACTGAGCTGCACCCACAGCCCATTTTTTTTTACTTTTGACACAGGATCTTGCTAAATTACGCCGGCTCCCTCTGGTCTCAAATTTGTGATCCTCCTGCCTCCGCCTCCTGAGCCGCTGGGATTGTAGGCGTGAGCCACCGTGCCCGGCTATACACAATCTTCTTATGGGGAAGGAGATAATATAGCCAAAGGAGCAGAGAAAGACTGGCCCCAACGTTGGGAGGGTTCATCTCCAGACTACAAGATTTGGCTAACATCGGAAAAGCAATTCCTATCATTCATCATCTTAGCTGGCTGAAAAACACAAGAAAATATGATCACTTTAGAAGGCAGACTAAATGTATTTGACAAAATCCAGCATCCATTCACAAAAAAGGCTCCTAACAAACTAGAAATAGAATGAAACGCCTCCAAATTTCCAAAGGCACATGTTGAGCAGCCAGCCAGCCTCACACCGGACTGAGAAGTGCTGCTCCGCTCCCCGCAGGCTGAGAGCAAAGGCGTCTGCTCCCCCACTGCCTCCACACTGAACTGGAAGCTCTCGCCAGTTCAGTTTGGCAGGAACACTAGAGGCACACAGACTGGAAAAGAATAAGGAAAGCTGTCATTATCCTCGCATGACATGATGATCTATACAGAAAGCTCTAAGGGATCCACAAAGGCATTACTAGAATTAAGGAGTGAACTTAAAGAACCAGAGTAAAATGTCAATACGTGAAATGCAATGTATTTTATATGGTAACAATGCACACTTGTAACTACTAATAAAACAGTAATATTTAGAACAACGTAGTACTAAAGATAATTCTGATAAAAGGTGTACAAGATGTACCCGCAAACTACAAAATTTGCTAAAGTTTCCTAAGTTGCAAATAGTTGGAGAGATGGGCTGTGTTTGTGATTCGCAGGACCTGTGATTGCTAAGACAACTCACGCAGCTGATCCATGAAGCCAGTTCAATCCCAGGAAACATCCACGCAGGCGTTCATGTGTGTGTACAGGCATGCGTGGGTGTAGTTAGGGAAATTGTCCAGCTCATTGTAAACTGTATGTGGAAGTGTAAGGAAATAGCCAACATAATTCTGAAAGAGAACAAGGTTGGAGAACTTGCCCTACCTAATTTCAGGACTTGCTATGAAGCCACAGCAATCATGACCGTTGTATTGGAGTCGAGATGGACATAAAAATCAAATGCACACCCTTGCTCAGCTCATTTTTGCTGTAGGTGTTAAGGTAGTTGGGCGGGGTTCGATGGCAAGAACAGTGCTCTTAGTAATTGATTCTGGAACAACTGGACACTCACGTGCAAGAAATGAACATTGTTCCTAACTTCCATAATAAATGTAAGTTTAAAGGTAGATAAACTATGCTGTTGTTGTTGTTAGGTGCCGTCGAGTCGGTATCCGACTCATAGCGACCCTCATAGGGTTTTCAATGGCAGACTGTTTCGGGATTGCCTTGGGAGTGGATTGCCAGGTCCTTCTCTCAAGATAAACTATATAGCTTTCTGAAAACTACATAAAAAATCTTAGGCCCCTTGGGTTAGCCAAATATTTCTTAAATCCAACACAAATAGGACACACTAGAAAACAAAATATCAACAAATTGGACTTCACCAGAAACTTAATTTGCTCTTTGCCAAACGATACAACAAGAACGAAAAGGTGTTCCACTGACTGAGAGGATATATGAGAAACCCATGTTGCTAATGGAGAACTTGTATCGGAAACACATAAATGCCTCTCACAACTCAATAATACAAGCAACACAATTAAAATAAATAAGCAAAAAAATAAGCAGACCTTTACCAGCAAAGATACACAGACGGGGATGAAACCCTTGCAAATTCAAATTAGAACCACATGACCTGCCCCTGCTCAGCCACGAGGAAGGCTGATCTCTCCAGTGTGGACACAGATGTGGAGCAACTGGAACGTCCACCCACTGCTGCTCGGGATGCGAAACAGCACAGAGCCTTTGGTAAAGACTTCGACAGGGTCTCAAAGGATGAACTACATCCCTGCTGTATGAGCTTGCCAGTGATGCCCAGATATTCACACAAGAGAAACTGAGTAACACAGTCGCCCAAAGCCCGGCATGTGAACGTTCATAGCAGCTTTACAGACAATAGGGCAACCAGACAACACCATGCCCTTCCACAATGGATGGGTAAGCTAATTCTTGTGTATCCATGCAAGGGAACATTATTCAGCACTGAAAAGAAACTACTGTGTCTGCCATCTGCAACACAGGCACATCAAAGGAGCCAAGCTGAGAAAAGAAAGACACACAACAGGGGGAGAGGCTGTGATTCCACTTATACAAAATGACAGACAAGTCAATAGTGACCGAAATAGATTGCTTGTGGCCTGTTGGCGGGAGAGACCGAAGGAGGTGGTGCCAGACAGGCTGGGAGGAGGAACTGGCTGGTGGGGGTTGTTGGTGTCCATGCAGTCATGGCCCCGTCGGTTTGTGACTATGTCAAAACTCCTCAAACTGTAGTTTACATACAGCATTTACTATGTTAATACAGCAAATATACCCCAGTAAACCTGTAAAAAGAACAATGAATGCAGAGAACTGATCAAAAAGTCAAAAGCTTCTTTATAAAAATGCTAATAACAAACATGGTAAGTGTAAATGAGAGAGAATGATACTCCTAAGAAAAGGGCATAAAATATGTAATGAAAAAATGTAAAAGCTAAAGAAAAAGGAGAAGTATTTTAGAAATTGTAAGTGGGAAAATTTGTCTGAAGATGAAAAGAACTCAAAGCCGTCAGCAACCAGCAGTCCCCGGCGCCCGGGCAGACGCAGGCGCGTGGGACCACTCTCCGAACCTCTCATTAAACAGGTGAAGCCTTGAACCTCCGTAAAGACAGAAACTGTTTCGACAAAGCACTTGAACAAGCAATGCATAGCAATCAAAGGGGCTTCATCTCAGGAACACAATGGCATCTCAGTGTTAGGCAATCTATCCGCACACGGTCACTGATTATAGAGAAAATCAACCTGTTGGAATCCCGATAAAGACAAAACACAGGCCATGGATTAAGTAGTCATTTCAATTTTAAAGTTTTAACGAGTTGGTAGTATAAAGGCTCGCCTTCAAAGCAGTTATAGGAGCCTCCTGCAGACATGCAGCCAACTCTCTAATCAGTATTGAGTATGAGTAGAATTTCCACTGCCTGAAACAGAGGCGCCCCCTCACTGAAAGCATTGATTCTACACCGCGCAAGTCAGTTATTTTCTGTCACCCCAGGGTCCAGGCTCCCAGCTCCGCACTCCACATGGCATCACAGGACCCAGCCCAGCTATGGCGCTGGGGCCTTACCCTGATACCAGTAATGTCCTAGGACCCTCGGGGTTAGGGTAAGAGCCTGCCTGGTGATGCCAAAGGAAGGACTTCGGGAGCCTTCTTAACAAAACAGGACAGGAACTTTTATTGAGTTACTCCTCCAAAGAGGAGCAACCAGCAGGCAGCCTTTTAAAAGTGGCAGCTCAGAAGCTAGCAGCATGGGTTTCTGCTACCTCAGTGGTGCTACAGCTTTAAGATGTTATGTTAATCAGCTCTGGCGGTATCTGGATGGCACTGGAGGTCCACTGGTCTTGCCTCTCGCAGCTCGCCTTCTTTCTCCCCTCCTTCCCAGGCCTGGGCAGAATTGGGGAGCTCTTTGTGTCTTGCTAGGTGCCTTCGGCTCTTCAGGGCCCCTGAGCTTGACATGGAGTCTTACTTGAAGGTCTGCCACAGGATTAGGGTGTGCTGGTCCAAGGTGATGGGGTCTGGGTAGCAGGTGGAGAGCAATAGGGTGACAAGAAGAGGGGTGGAGGCCTAGGAGTGGTCAGTGGCCTGCGTATATGGCCTTGGGGAAAAGGGAGCATGCCAGGAGGTAGCTAATCAGAGTGCATTCCCTGATAGGTATATCAGTTTACCTGCCATACCTGCCAGGAGGGGCAGTTATTTAAAGAAGGTGAATTTGGGGCACAATTTGGATAGGTGGGTTACTCACAGGCCAGGCCAATTAGTAGGCTTCCCTTATTGACCAATCAAGGGAGTCCTGATGGCCAATCAAGGTGGAGATGGCTGTGTCACAGCTGGCCTGGTGAGGGGCCATCTTTGGTCAGTTGATGGGAAGGGGAGGAGTGAGGGACCAGGATGTAGGCCAAGGGTCACTGGCTGTGGAGGATAGATGTTGGTCCTCCAGGCAGGCCAGAGAGGCCCCTGCCACTGTGGTCTTCTCTATCCTCTGGGGCTCCCATGCCCCAGAGGGTAGATGTTGGTCTTCCAGGCAGGCTATATGGGCCCCTATCATGGTGGTACTCTCTAGGAATCCCAACACCCAGGGGGACTGGTAGAGGACTGGGGCCCCTCCCTGAAGGAGCTGCAGAGGGATGAGTGGGCAACATGTGTCCCTGGTCATCACCACAGCTCTGGTGAGGAGGAGATGTGGTGCAGAGACAGGAGTGAGAGCAAGGGAGTTCCCCCGTGGAAAGGGAGAAGTGTGGCTCCCAGGGCCGGGGGCCCAGAGGGGCTGGTGAGAGGGGGCAGAGCCTCACCCAGGCTGGGCATGAGGGTTGGTGACCCTCCATTCTGCCCTGGAGCCCCTCTGCAATGCTGTACTGGATGCATCCAAATGACAGAGAGAATCACTCTTTAACGGTGTCCCCATGAGAAATGCCGCGCAGGGGAAGCAGCAGGTGTTGATTAACTTCATCGATGCTTCCCACGATGTACACATAGTTCAGAGCATCCCAACAATGTATGCTATTATTAGCTGTCCATTGGGAAAATAAAATGTTACTAAGTTCAATTCCCAGCACCACAAAAATGGGAGAAGGACCTGGCAATCCACTCCCAAGGCAATCTCAAAACAGTCAGCCATTGAAAACCCTACGAGGGTTGCTATGAGTCGGATACCGACTCGACGGCACCTAACAACAACAACAACAAGAAAAATGAAGATGCTGTAGAAACAGTATACGTAATATATAATTAGATACATAAGGACTCATAAGGGCTAAGTGTGTCTGGGAAATCCAATGGAATGGAATGGAAAGTCCCAGAACAGTTTCTGGTGTACTCAAGGGCCCTTCCTCCCGCTCCTTTCACTGCACAAGGTGGAGACCAGGATAAAGCACCTCATCCACAGCGTCATTGCTTACCTACAAAAATCAAGCAGAAAATGTATGACGTGTATGATATCACAAAAGTAGTGAAAAACTCTCACTCTCAAAAAAAGAGGTTCAATGAGGAATATGTTGTTGTTGTTAAGTGTCGTCCAGTCGGCGTCTAACTCATAGCGACTCTATGTACAACAGGCAAAACACTATTGTCAGTGCTTCTCTGCTATTCATAGGGTTTTCAGTGGCTGATTGTGTTTTTGGAGTGGTTTGCAGGTCCTTCTCCCAAGCCAACAGCACCTGGTGTTCCCAGGCCGTGTCCCATCCAAGTACTAACCACTCCTGACCCTGCTTCTGAGATCCAACAGGATTGGATGCCACAGCAGTACAGGTGCAGGCACAATGTATATATTTAATATAAAATATTATAAACATGATTACAACCATATAAAAAAGCTAAATATTGAGATATACCATGTATTTTAGTCATGGTCTGTCAGAGAGATAATGTCATAGGTGGAGAGGGAGAGAAAGAGAGAGAGAGAGAAATGATAGATTTGATAGGTAGATAGATAGATGATAGATGATAGATGATAGATAGATGATAGATAGATGATAGATAGAAAATAGATGATAGATAGAAAATAGAAAGGTAGGTAGATAGATAGATAGATGATAGATGATAGATAGATGATAGATAGATGATAGATGATAGACAGATGATAGATAGATGATAGATGATAGATGATAGATAGAAAATAGATGATAGATAGATAATAGAAAGGTAGGTAGGTAGATAGATAGATGATAGATGATAGATAGATAGATGATAGACAGATGATAGATAGATAATAGATAGATGTTGTTAGGTGCCGTCGAGTCGGTATCCAACTCATAGCGACCCTACATACAACAGGCGAAACACTATTGTCAGTGCTTCTCTGCTGTTCATAGGGTTTTCAATGGCAGATTGATTATTGGGAGCGGGTTGCCAGGTCCTTCTCCCAAGCCTACAGCTTCTGGTGTTCCCAGGTGGTCTCCCATCCAGGTACTAACCAGGCCAGACCCTGCTTAGCTTCTGAGACCTGACGGGATCAGATACCACAGGGCTATGGCTGCAGGCAGATAGATAGATAGATAGGGAAATTTGGAGGGATGCTGGGAAGTCCCATACCGAGCTCGCTCACTCGTGCCCGGATCCCCTGTGGATATATCCTCACAGCTGCACCAGGACACACTGTTTGACCAGCTCGCCAGGTATTTCTTATACCACATGCCGTGCTTTGTGACAGAGACTTAACATTGTAAGGATATGGATTCTTCTCAAAGTAATTCAATCCAGTGCCATTTTGATCAAAATCTCAATTTAATATTTTGGAAATTTAATCTTCAAGCCTATTTGAAGTTAAACAACTGAGAAGCCTAGCCATGAAAACATAAAGAACAATGTGAAGGGTCTTCCAACAAGACATCAAGTAAAGTGGTATAGCAATGCATTGGAAAGAGAAAGTTTCAGCACAGAAGAGATAGAAGGATCAATAGAAGAAAGAATAAATTCCAGAAAGGACCCCAGAATACGTGGCATTTAATGGGATAAAGGTTGTGCTACCAAATATCCTTGAAATGACAGGTTTAATAAATTGTTTTGAGACCACTGCTGCCTGATGGGAAGAAATAAAGATAGATAACTCGTGCAAGCAATATGTTTTAAAAATTGCCTTCTAAGTAGCCGTTAGAATTCGGGTTTGGTGGAAAAAAAATTGTCAACACAGAATTTGACATATCTGATAAAAACGGCATCGTAAGCAACATGAAGAGCTGCAATAGAGAGTAAATGGGTGTAGGGAAAGGCAAAGGCTGGCGCACCTATAAGGAGACCCACACCCCAGAAGATGGTAACCAGCTACAGTGGGAAGAAGGAGGGACCCCCAGGGGGCAGCTTGCAAGAGCCGATGTGAAATAGTCCGCGACAGACGCAAACAATGCCACTGGGAGTCAGCGAGACAAATGCTAATACTGAGCAAGGCAGAGGGCTGAGTGTGGGGGGAACTGCCCAGGGAAGGAGAAGCCAGGGACCCTCAGGGAAGGGTGAGGGCGGGTCTCATCCTTCGGTCAGGATCGCAGCAGTCTGGCTATGCTGGAGAGCGGCAGGACCCTATCAAGCCCGACTTCAAGTCCACGTTCTCTTGGCTGGAGCCACCACCTTCAGAAAGTGAGAAGACTTGCAGCTGGGTCCCCAGATCCGCACCCCCAAGGCTACCTTAACAGAACATTCAACAGCAGAATGGGGAGAGGCCTGGGGTGCCGTCAGCAGGAACTGGCTAAGGTTTCGGGCCGCATCCCTGGTGCCCTATGTAAGGGGTGATGCCCCATGGTGCCCCATGATGATGGCAGACAGAAATGAAGACTGGGGGGAATTACCTGGGGCAGATGCCCGGGTAACGGGCTGGAGGAGGAGGAAAGGGGGATCAGGGAGGACGGGAGGGGAGGACGCAGGGAGGAGCAGGGAATGAGACCCCTGGGCAGCAGGGAGGAGGGAGGCAGACCACCACCTGTTTTCCTGCTGCCAGCTGCTTTTGAGGTCACCTACAAACACCCCCAGCCTGGCCTGTGAGCTCCTGAAGGGACACCGCTGGCCCTACGGAGCCTGTGGTGTTTGGGGTGCCATCCCTGCCTTGTGTCCAGGGGAGCGCTGGTTGCCTGCGGTGGCCTCCCAGGAGGAAGCCCTATTTTCATCCTCAGAGACGGCCCTAAAGTCACCCGCCCAGCTGAGGCCTCCATGGCTATGGCTGTCCACAGACAACGCAGCAGGGGGCTCTGAGAGCCACATTCAGGGCCCATGTACCCTGCCCCAGCCCCTCCCCCCACCCCTCCGGCCCACCGGCCTCAGCCAGACCTCCCCTCGCCACCAAGACGCGATTGGCTTTGGTATTGGCCGCGGGTATTGACAGAGGCCCTCAAAGTCACAGGTTGACTCACGAGATCGATAGCGGTGCGGGGGTAAATAATTAAAACTGTCAGATTTAGAAAGTATTAAAGGTGCTTAGCGCTTTCTGCCAACTATGGAAAACAGGGATTAATGGTGTTATCACGAACACTTCTGAGTTACAGAGCAAGTTATTAGAGTCTTTCTCTGGCACACATTTGCCGTGAAGGGTCAACAGCAGAGGTCCCGGACGCTAACTGCTGGAGTCCATTAACCCTGAGCGGGTGGCTTCTGTGGATGCACACACGTGGGCCGGAGGTCCTCGGCCATCCTGTCTTCCAGAGAGAGGCTGGCGAATGAAAAGTCACTTGAAGCTCTCCCACTGGGCTGTCCCTCAGCCGATCTGGAGGTCGGATGACCCTGACTGGCAGTCTTGGCCACCATGAAAGAGATGCACTTGGTGACAGCAAAGTGTGGAGGGGCCTTGACTATAAGTGGAGGCCACTGAGAAACTCTGAGTCTCGTGTTGCTGCAGGGTGTGGGACTGTCTCATGGGGACAGGGCCAAGGTGCCCAGGAGGAGGAGCCTGGCCTGCTGGGCCCAGCAGCGCGTGCCTGAGACAGATGCTCCCCAGAGGCCAAGCAGCAGCCACTCCATTCTCCAAGCACCAGGCAGAAAAAGGAGGGGGGGGTTTCCAGGGACCAGCAGCCCCGCCTGAGGCAGAGGCAAGCATGGCTGGCAAGAGACGCAGAGAAACTCCGCTGGGTCCTCCCTGCCCATGGTGGTGGGGGTGACCTATGGTGTGGCAGCACAGAGCCGCTAGAGGAGCCAGGCAGTCCTTTGCAGAGGATGTGTTGTGGGCTGGGCCAGGGCTACAGAGAGGCATCCAATTGTGTCTTTAGCCTCAAAGAGCTTGCTGGCTACAGGAGAATTTTCACAGCAAACAGGCAAAACTGGACCTCCATGGGGTCTGGAAGGAGGCTCCAGCACCGTGAGGCCAGGAGCAGCCTGGTCCACAGGCACTTCCAGAAGAGGGACACTGTGTAGACGGGGCTGATTCTTTAGGGACTCCAGGGATCTGGCCTCAGGGAGCTTGGGCTCTGGGGACAAGGCAGTGGTCGTGAACACTTGCTCCTGGATGACAGGACAGCAGCCTGGTTACCTGGGAACAGAAGCAGGTACAGCTGTGGTGATGATGATAGTGATGATGATGATGGTGGTGATAGTGGTGGTGGTGGAGATGGTGGTGATGGTGGGGATGGTGGTGATGGCAGTGATGGTGGAAATGGTGGTGATGGTGGGGATGGTGATGATACTAGTTATAGTGGTGATGGTGGAGATGGTGGTGATGGTGGTTATGGTGGAGATGGCAGAGATGGTGGAGATGGTGGAGATGGTGG
>VMDO01026184.1:0-27080 GCA_007922755.1 Pedetes capensis | reverse complement strand
GCCTGCAGCTGTAGCTCTGTGGCATCCGATCCCGTCAGATCTCGGAAGCTAAGCAGGGTCAGGCCTGGTTAGTACCTGGATGGGAGACCGCCTGGGAACACTGGAAGCTGTAGGCTTGGGAGAAGGACCTGGCAACCCCCTCCCAAAAATCAATCTGCCATTGAAAACCCTATGAACAGCAGAGAAGCACTGACAATAGTGTTTCGCCTGTTGTACAGAGGGTCGCTATGTGTCGGATACCAACTCGATGGCACCTAACAACAACAACAATGAAAGAAAGAGAGAGAGAGAAAGAAAGAAAGAGAGAGAGAGAGAGGAAAGGAGGTGGGAGGGAAGGAAGGGAGGAAGGAAGGAAGGAAGGAAAAGAGAAAAGAATGGAGAAAAGAGAGTAGAAAAAGAGCGCCAGCCAGGGGGGACATAATCAGGGCCGTTTGTGCAGTCTGCCACCCCAGCTTCGCTCCACATCCAGCCAGGCTTGGGCCAAGGCAGCGCCCAGGGGCATGTGGCCTCACCCCCTGTCCTCCCCGCCCAGCCTGTTTCTGGAGTTCATGGGCGGCCCCGAGCGCCCCGCCTGGAAGGGCTCCCTGCTGGCCCTGCTGATGTTCCTCGTGGCCTGCCTGCAGACTCTCTTTGAGCAGCAGCATATGTACAGACTCAAGGTCCTGCAGATGAGGCTGCGGACGGCTATGACGGGCCTGGTGTACAGAAAGGTGAGCCCAGGGGACAAGCCCATGCGTTTCCAGCCTGGAAGGGACACCCGTGAGTTAATGATCCTAGCAGTGGCTGAGAAAGCCACTATCCCTACATTCACCTCCTTAGTTATTGCTGTAAGGCCCTATGTGATCTGACCCTGAGAACCTCCCAACTCCATCACATCACACTCTTCTTCCTCCTCACGTGCTCACCATCTTCCACCTCTGCGGGCCTCATTTCTCAAACACGCCGGGCACCCCTCCCACCTCAGGCCCTGGCCCCTGCTGTTCCTGCCACCAGGTAGATCCCACACCCTGCCTGATCCATGTCACCACCTAAGTGCCACTGGATTCCCATCCTGGCTTAGGCACGCATGAGCCCTCTGACTTTGGACGCGTTGTTCCGCTTTGCCGTGTTTCAGGTTCCTTAGCTGTAAAGGGAGGGGTCAGCAATGAGGGGTCTCATTGACCCTCCGTGGCCCAAGGGACGGCCAAGCCTTCCCACACAATGGCAAGAGTCCACCTTCTGGCTGTGTGGAAATCGGGTTAAGGTGGGTGGGCAGCGCTGCATAGGGCGGAAGGGACCCCTGGACCTCTAGTCACTTGCACCTGCGGGGGAAGTGCTGTCACTGACCTGTGACCCTCGGGTGGCCCGGAGCTTCTCTGGGCAGTGGGTCTCGTCCCCTTGGGGGCCCATGGACACTGCCTTGGGCTGCCACAGCGACACTGGCCCCTGGGGTTTGGAGCATCGGAACCACAGCCTCCCCGTCCTTTGCGAGTCTCAGGCTCACTCTCGGGAGGTGGGGACAGGGGAACAGTCCAGGGTGGCCGTGAGGGCAGCTCAGGGTGATGCACCCCATGCAGGCTCAGGTCCTCCAGAGGTTTAGGGAGCCGGCCGTGGCCCCCAGATCTGGAGAACTCAAGGTTCTCCTTGAGTCCAGAGGAAGATGTCCGCCTGCCGGGCGACCCTGCGAGATCAGACCCTCCCCTGCCCTCAGAATCTCCTTATGTAGCCCAGGCTGGTCTCGAACTCATGACCCTCCTGCCTCAGCCCAGCCCCCCAAGTCTGGGATTGTAGATGTGCAACACCGCACTTGGCTCTTTCTCACTTTTAATGAGTGAATGAGACCCAGGCGTCCCTGAGTCCGGTCCCCAGCTCACTCTCCCGCCCTTGCCAGCCCGCCCCCCAGCCCTCCTCCCAGAGTCCTTACCTCGCCCAGCTCCGCAGGGGCACACAGTGGGCGGGGTGCTGAGTGGGCGCTTGCTGCTTTTCCTTCTTCCCAGCTCACTAGTTCCTCTTCGTTCACCTGTCCTTCCTACGCTCGGCAGAGGGAGGATCGCAGGTAGAGCCTGGCATTCAACAGGCTGGAAGGGGTCCACTGTGACCCCAGGGGTCTAGGCAGAGAACCAGAGAACCAGGTTGGTGCCAGAGACAGGCATGAAATGCCCGCAAGGGTGCATCCAACACCCTGGCTGGCCTTAGTGGTCCTGGATTCCAATCCTGCCTTGTTGTTGTTGTTAGGTGTCATCGAGTCAGTGTCTGACTCATAGCAACCTATGTACACCAGGTGAAACACTACTGTCAAAGCTTCTCTGCTGTTCATAGGGTTTTCAATGGCGGATTATTTTTTAGGAGTGGGTTGCTAGGTCCTTCTCCTAAGCCTACAGCACCTGGTGTTTCCAGGTGGTCTCCCATTCAAGTACTAACCAGGCCCAACCCTGCTTAGCTTCTGAGATCTGATGGGATTGGACACCACAGTGGTCCAGCTGTAGGCAATTCCTGCCTTAGTATTTATAAATTTCTCACTTTGGGGAGGTTGTTTAGTTCCTCTGCGCCTCAGTTTCCCCCTTAGCTGTAAAATGGCGTTAGTAACTGTGTATCTCATAGATTCTAGTATCTCTCTTTCTTTTTCTTTTCTTTTTGAGACAGAGTCTCATTATGTAGCCCAGGCTAGTCTCGAACTCATGACCCTCCTGTGTCAGCCCAGCCCCCCAAGTCCTGGGATTGTAGATGTGCAACACCGCACTTGGCTCTTTTTCATTTTTGTTGTTGTTGCGTCGAGTCGGTATCCTACTCATAGCGACCCGCATAGGGTTTTCAATGGCTGACTGTTTCGGGATTGCCTTGGGAGTGGATTGCCAGGTCCTTCTCCCATTTTTGCGGTGCTAGGAATTGAATTCAGGACCTCAGAGACTGCAGTGCAGCGCTCTACCAACTGAGCTAAATCCCAGCCCACTTTTTTTAACAGTTCTGAAATGTTTCTACACGGTTGTTATTGTTAGGTGCCGTGGAGTTGTGTCTGACTCATAGCGACCCTCATAGGGTTTTCAATGGCTGATTGCTTCAGGATTGCTGTGGGAGTGGGTTGCCACGTCCGTCTCCCATTTTTGCAGTGCTGGGGATCGAACCCAGGTCCTTAGAGAGCACAGAGCAGTGCTCTACCCACTGAGCTAGGCCCCGGCCCCAGCCCCATGTGTCTGCGTGGCCTGATTTAACTGGGAACGATACTCTCCCGAGAGACACAAAGGACAGAGCATTGCGTCCACAGGCTCGGGGCTGAACGGCCTGGGGTGGCACCTGCTTCACACTGGGTGGACAGCTGGGAAAGGAGGAAGCTATGCATTTGGCACAGGCCTGGGCGCCGCTGGCCCTCAGCAAAAGCCCCAGGGACGGCACGATCGTGGAGTGTTTATTTCCGTTGGTGCCTTGGGAATTTGGGAACTTCCCCCCGCCTCCCGTGGATCCTCACCCCAGCTGGGAGGTCTGCTTACTGCACAGGTGGTAAACTGAGGCTGGGGGGCGGGGAGCCCTGCCTCCACCCTGTCTCCCTCCTCTCACCGGCCCAGGTCTTGGCCCTGTCCAGTGGTTCCAAAAAGGCCAGCGCGGTGGGGGACGTGGTGAACCTGGTGTCGGTGGACGTGCAGCGGCTGGCCGAGGGCGTCCTCTTCCTCAACGGGCTGTGGCTGCCGCTGCTCTGGATCGCCGTCTGCTTTGTCTACCTGTGGCAGGTGCATGCCAGGGGAGGGGAGGATGGGATGGGAGCTGAGTCCTCTCCTCTCCTCCTCCCTCCTTTACCCCCTCTGCTCCTCTTCCGCGCTTTCCTCCTCTTCTTCCTCCACTTCTTTCTCTTCCCCCTCCTCTTCTGCTGCCTGCTCCTTCTTCTCCTTCTGCCAGAGACAAACTTTTACCTTCTGTCCTGTTTTTTGTTGTTGTTGTTTGTTTGTTTTTTGCTGGGTTGAACCCAGGGCCTCTCGCTTGCATGCTCTGCAAGTGCTGGACCACTGAGCTGCACCCCCAGCCCATTTTTTTACTTTTTGAGACAGGGTCTCGCTAAATTACACAGACTGCCTCTGGTCTGGAACTTGCGATCCTCCCTCCTCCGCCTCTCAAGCCGCTGGGATTATAGGCATGCGCCACCACAACCAGCCTGTCTTGTTTTCTTTGAAGTTTTCTCCAGCCGGAGCCTTGGGCTGGTGTTTGCCTTTTGGACGCTTCTCTATGGAGCCACTGGGTGGCACCATCGCAGCATAAATAAAATAAACCAACTTGATCCTATCTCAAGGTTAGAGGATAAGTGTTCCTGTGGGCCAAGAAGGGAAACTGAGGCCTGCAGACTGGGGATGGTGTGGAGTTGTGGAGAGAATGGGCCCAGATGACCTCTGGAGGAATCTCAGAAAGTCACAGTAACTTGAAGCCAGGCACGGTGGCACACACCTGTAATCCCAGCAACTCAGGAGGGAGAGGCAGGAAGACTCTGAGCTCAAGGCCACAGGCAGACTCTGTAACTTAGCAAGACCCTGTCTCAAGATAAAAAATTTAAAGATGGGCTGGAGGTGAAGCCCAGTGGTGGAGCACTTGCAAGGCATGTGGGAGGCCCTGGGTTCAGGCTCCCAGCACCACAAAATAAAGAAACACATAAATAAATAAACAAAAGCACCACAAAATAAATACATAAATAAATAAATTTATTAATTTAAAAAAAGAAAAGAAAGTCATGCTAACTTAAAAATCACTTGTTTTACCCCCACTTCAACATCGTCATAACTGTCCCAGAGTCACAAACCTCGGGGACAGGTGCCAGGAAAGACACTGGACACCCAGTTCAATGTGAATTTCCTGTACACTAAATCATCTCTCAGGATGAGTACATTCCAAATATTGCATGGGACATTCTTTTTTTCTTTCTTTCTTTTTTTTTTTCTTTTTTTTTTTTTTGTGGTACTGAGGGGTTGGACCTAGGGCTTCTCATTTGCATGCTTTGCCAGTATTGTACCACTGAGCTGCACCCCCGGCCCATTTTTTCACTTTTTGAGACAGGGTCTCGCTAAATTATACAGACTGCCTCTGACCTCGAACTCATGATCTTCCTGCCTGTGATCCTCCTGCCTGCCTCCACCTCCTGAGCCGCTGGGATTGCAGGCTGTGTCACTGCACCTGGCGGGACATTCTAACACTAAACACATTCCCTTTTGTCTGAAACTCGAATTTGTCTAGGTATTTGCTAAATTGGCCACCCCCGAATGAAGGCTAGGATGGTAGCGATGGGAACACTCTTCTCATTTGATAGATGAGGAAACCGCAGCCCCGAGGGTTAGGGATTTTGGGGAGGACTCACCGGGGAGTGTCGAAGATAGAATTTGAACCCAGGTCCCAATTGCAGCAGCCTGGACTTCAGTCTTCCGGCCAGGCTCCCCCCCCAACCCTGTCACGGTCACCGCTGTCCCATCCATGGCCCGTCTGGAGTCCGACCCCCCCTGGCTGTTTCCCCTGGCTTGGAAGAACTTCCTCTTTGGCAGGCGTCCCCCCACTGGACCCCGCCGAGTGTTTGTGACCTCGACTGCCTTCGGCAGGGGCCTGATATCCCCCTACCCCCATCTGAGGACCCACAGCTGTCCAAGTCCCCAGGGCCCGGTTGACGTCCTGCCATCTGTCCCCAGCTCCTGGGCCCCTCTGCCTTCACAGCCATCGCCGTCTTCCTGAGCCTCCTCCCTCTGAACTTCTTCCTCACCAAGAAGCGGAGCCGCCACCAGGTTCAGCAGCGGGGACCAGGGACACGAGGGTGGCGGGTGGGGAGGAACCGTGGGTCCTGCGCCACGGAGGTGGCAGGCCCGGCTGCGTCCTGGTCATTGTGTGACTCCGCCCACCACTCTGGCCTGTACCCCTGCCCCCTTTGTGACCCTTTCAGTTGGGCCCAAGCCCCCGCTAGCCGGAATCACTGCCTCTGTCGCCTCCTCCCCCGCTGACTCCCCCTTCCTGCCTTCACCCCAACCCTAGCCCATCCCACAGCAGAGCAAGTCACAACCCCCTGAGGCCCCATTCCATACACAGTCAAAGCCAGAGACCCTGCAGCGGCCCAGCTGCCACTGTGGCCCGGCCTTGCCCCAAGCCTCGTCACTCCCTCTCTCTGCTCGCGGATCAGCCTCCCCTGATCTCAACCCCAACCTGGGGGCCTTCGCTCTGAGCGGTCTCCCTCCGCCTGGACCACCCGGACAGCATAAGCACAGTGCAGCAGCAGCATGGCCCTCTTGCCAAGCTGCCTCTCCCCAGCCTACTCCATGTTAATCTTTCCGCAGCACTTACTACGTTGCACCCAACAGGCGTTGCGGTCTGGTTCACGCTAGACAAGAGCTTCCCGCCAGCCAGAATCCAGACTCAGCATTTAGAATGGCGCATGGCGCATAGGAGGGGCTCCATAAATATCTGTGAACTAAGGGAGGACAAAAGGAGAGGGGGGGCCTTACTGCCCCTGATGCACCCTGTCCACCTATCACCCGGCCCATCCTGCCCTCCCTGTCGCCTTCTCTAAGGCGTTCTCCATGCAGCTGCCCCTGACGATGCCCCCAAACCCTTTGTCCAGCAGCTCATGTCTTTCCCTCCAGTCCCTCTGACTCTTGGCTCTGGTCTTCCCCCGGCGACCATGGATGCCCACTGAGTCGTGCCATTCTGGCCATCAGATGCTCCCTCCCTGGTCCCCCACTGGCCACCTCCACTCATTCTCTGCACACTCAGCACCTGCTACCCCCTCATTTAAGAGTTAGCTCAGGTATTGCCCCTACCTCCAGGAAACCTTCCTAGATTGGCTCCTGCAGGTGTTTCAGGCCAGAGCTTCCTCCCTGGGGCTTGTCTCTTGTCTCAGGCACAGTGGGAGAAGACGCAGGGGTCAGGAGGAGGCTCAGCAGTGGTCCAGGCACAGGATGAGGGAGGTTTGACCCAAGACTGGGATAGAGGCGCCGAGAGGCAGGCAGTTGGGGCGCAGCTTGGAGACAGGATCTGCAGGCGTCGCTGAAGGGCGGCCGGGGGATTGCCTGGATGGAAAGGCCGGGGCTGATCCCTGTCCTGCCTCTTCTTCCCCGGGGTCCCAGGAAGAGCAGATGAGGCAGAAGGACGCCCGGGCGCGGCTCACCAGCTCCATCCTGAGGAACGTGCGGACCATCAAGGCACACGGCTGGGAGGAGGCGTTTTTGGAGAAGGTCCTGCGCGTCCGCCGCCAGGAGCTGGGAGCCCTGAGGGCCTCCGCTCTGCTCTTCTCCGTGTCGCTGGTGTCCTTCCAAGTGTCCACGTTTCTGGTGCTGTCACCCTGATCCCTGCAGAGCTCGGGCTGGGAGCGGGGGCCTCATGGTGGCAGGGCGGCTGCCTCACCCTCACCTTCACCCCTGCATCCCTCCAGGTGGCCCTGGTCCTGTTCACCGTCCACACCCTGGTGGCCGAGGACAGCGCCATGGACGCGGAGAAAGCCTTCGTGACCCTCGCAGTCCTGGGGATCCTCAACAAGGCCCAGGCCTTCCTGCCCTTCTCTGCCCACTGCATGGTGCAGGTGAGGGCCAAAGGGGGTGCCCCATGGGTGGCTCCTGGCCTCTGTGTCCCCTGGGAGGCAGGCAGGCGGGAAGAGGAGACGGAGTCAAGGGTGCAGTGGAAGTCATTGGAGTGGCCCTGAAAATGTCCCCAAAGGCTGCATGAATTGCACCTGCAACAATTCCTCTAGGTCCTCTTTTCCCTGCAGAGCTGTTGAACAACTCTGCCTTTTCCACCCCAAGCTCCTTCCCACCATGCACCCTTGAGGGCGATGAAAATGAGGAATGCAGCAGACCTGACCCCCTTGTCCTTTGAGGGCCACCTCTTGAGTCTCCCCAAAGACAAGCTTGCGACTGGGAGCTAGGAGGGCTCCCCCAGGTGGACGCAGTGGGAAGTCACCCCACAAGGCAGCTGGATGCTGTTGGCAAGGGCACCTCTCTCTTCCCGGGCTTTGTCCACTCGGGGGCAGCTTGATGGCCCCGATTCCGCTAATGAAGAGCGAGGAGCAGGGAGAGATCCCCCCACCCTCGGCCACCTGGCCAAGGCCCAGTGCGTTTTCTATGACCCAGAAAGCTTTCTCCTGACTCCTGGCAAATGCACAGGGCCGCGCAGACAGGAAGCTATTGTCCTGCGTGTCCAGACCCGCAGCACCGAAGTCTGAGCTCGTTGCTCTTCTGGCCGGGTGACCTGGGGCTCTGCTTCCCCCAGGCCCAGGTGTCCTTTAACCGCCTGGCCGCCTTCCTGTGCCTGGAAGAAGTCAACCCCAGCAGTGTGGACTCAGCTCCCTCTGGATGTTGTGAGTGGCGGGTTTGGCAGGAGGGGTGTGGGAGAGAAGGGGGGCACAGATGGTGCCTGCAGATGCTGCCATCGGCTGTGACCCTTGGAGCCAGCCATCGGGAAGCTGCTACCTCTGCCTGTCACGGGGCGATTGCTGTGGGGTGCACTCAGGGTGCACAGGAGTGGATGCCCCGACTGGGTCTCGCCTTCCCGAAGAAGCCATGGCAAGGGGCCCAGTGATATTTCCACCTAGCTAGAAAGTCAGGCCAGGAAGTCGCAGATGCGGTTGCTGGGGGACCCCCTACCCCCCAGCTCCAGTGAGCTTGGCCCCTGCCTCTTACCCTCTGCCTGCGGGTCCAAGGATATCGGCAGCTGTGACGCCAGCGTGACCTGTCTCCAGCCCACCCCCCACACCCCTTTCCTGTAATGGAGGCACCAGATCAGCTGCTTTTCTAGAAAGCACACAGAGGTTAAAATGTAGCCTGTGGGGGAGCGGCCTGGAGCCATTCTGGCCCCAGGGCTCAGTTGCTAGGTGACCTTGACACATCATTAACCTCCCAAGAGCCTCAGTGCCCCAATCTGCCCCCATCTGCAGGAACCATAACACCAGCTGCATGGGGTCCAGAGGGTTTCGTGAATGGGTTAAGTTCTGACCTTAGAATAGGGTCTGATGCAAAGTCGGGGACTTTCAGTTATTAGTGTGATTATTAGGGAGAAAGAGGCTGGGATTGAGCTCCACTCTGCAGTCTCTGAAGTCCCGGGTTCAATTCCCAGCACCGCAAAAATGGGAGAAGGACGTGGCAATCCACTCCTAAGGCAATCCCGAAACAGTCAGCCATTGAAAACCCTATGAGGGTCGCTATGAGTCAGACATGACTTGATGGCACCTAACAACAACAACAACATTAGGGGGGAAAAAACTGGAAGCAGCACATACAGGTGTCTACGGACCCCAAACCTCGGGTTTCTTCTCTCTCTCTCTCTCTCTCTCTCTCTCTTTTTTTTTGTGGTTGTTGTTGGTACTGGGGAGGCTGAACCCAGGGCCTTGTGCCTATGTGCTATCACTGGGCTGCACCCCTTGCCCCTTTCTTATTTTTTATCTTGAGACAGGGTCTCACTGAGTTGTGCAGGCTGCCTATGGCCTCGATCCTGAGATCCTCAGTAAACCTTGTTGTTGGGTGCCATCCAGTCGATGTCCAACTCATAGTGACCCTGTGTACAACAGACGAAACACTATTGTCAGTGCTTCTCTGCTATTCACAGGGTTTTCAATGGCTCGTTGTTTCAGGATTGTTTTGAGAGTGGGCTGCCAGGTCCTTCTTCCATTTTTGTGGTGCTGGGGATCGAACCCAGGGCCTCAGAGAGTGCAGAGCAGCACCCTACCAACTGAGCCAAACCCCAGCCCCACGGAAGCAGATAGATAGATATGAATGAGCATGGCTATCTCGATAAACCATTGTTTAGGAAAATAGCAGGCAGGATTCGGCCCCTGGGCTGCTTTGACCAAGCCATGGGTTCCCTGCAGGGTCACCCCAGGGGGTAACAGGGCCCATGGCTCCCACAGGCTTCCTGCCTTCCGAGTGGGCAGGGTCTACAGGTCCCACAAGCAGGAGGCCAGGCAGGCAGGACCAGCCCCTGTCACTGTCCTTTTGTGACCTGCAGCCACCGAGAAGGATCCCATCGCTGTACACAATGGCACCTTCGCGTGGTCCCCGGACAGTGCGCCCTGCCTGCACAGGTACCGCCCACCTCCCTGGGAGCCACGCCCACCTGTGCGGGAGAAAAGGCCCAGGGCTCTGGCAGCCTCCTGCCTAAGACACTGGGCAGGGGTCTGGCCCAGGGCTGGAGGGGGCTGGGCTGGGCCAGGCTTCTGCCACTGGGGTCTGGGGCAAGCAAAGGCCCTGTGGCTAGGACAGCCAGGCACCTGAGCTCCCCAGGGGTGCGGAGACACCCCTCCACCCACAGCTGGCCAAGATGATGCCTGGTCAACAGGAGCCCGGGGGCCTAGCCTCATCACCTGGGCCCACTTCCTGTGCCTCCGGTATCAATTCAAAGTCGTTGTCATCTCCAGCCCTCGACTCTGTGGCTGGATCTTGTGATTAAAGATTCCAGCCCCACCCCAGCTTCCTGAGAAGGGAAAGGAAACACCCTGGGCACTTTTGCTGACCGCCTCCCCCTTCCTTCACCTTCACGGTGTTTGCTGAGCATCTGCTACATGCTGGGCTCTGTCCTAGGCACTGGGGGTAGAGCAAAGAAAACAAATCAGAGAGAGCCCCACTCTCTTGGGGTGACGTTCTGATGGGGACATAAATGGGAAACCAGGGCTAAAGGAACAGAGTCTTGGGTCTGGGTAGCGAGGGAAGCTTGGCATTCAAGCTGAGGGTATAATGAAGGGAAGGAGTGAGCCTTATGGGGGTCAGAGAGGAGACCTTTCTGAGCAGTGGAAACAGCAAGTGCAAAGGGCCTGAGGCAGTAGCATGCCTAGACCCCGGTCCTTAGTCTCCCCACTGTGGAGAATTTGTGTGATGTCCTGTGCACGGCAGGATATTTAACAGAGTCCACTAAACTCCAGCTGCACCCCTACCAGTTGTGGCAACCAAACACATCTCTGTTGTTAGGTGCCATGGATTCCAGTCCAACTCATAGTGATCCTCTGTACAACAGAACAAAACATTATCCAATGCTGTGCCATGCCTGGCACTATGTCGATGCTTCTCTGTTGTTCATAGGGTTTTCAATGGCTGATTGCTTTTTTGGGAGTGGCTTGCCAGGTCCGTCACCCAAGCCTGCAGCACCTGGTGTTCCCAGGCGGCCTCTCATCTAAGTACTAACCAGGCCCAACCCTGCTTAGCTTCCGAGATCTGACGGGATCGGATGCCAGAGTGGTGCGGCTATAGACAAACCGATCTCTAGACCTTGCCAAATGACCCCAGGGGACAAAACCACCACCCCCTGCCTGCCCGTTGAGAACCGCTGGCCTTTTGTGTTTAAGAAACACCCATGAGGCAAGCACAGCTCCGGCACAGAGCAGGAGGCCGGACATCGTTCCTGCTCGCTTTGACCTTGCGTGAAACCAGAGCGCAAGAGGGTTTAGCTGGGAAGCTGTGAGACCTGACTGGGGTTCTAACAGGTCCTGTGGCTTCTGGGTGGAGGACGGGCTGCACAAGATGGACAGGAGCAGGGCAGGGTAGAGGTAGAGAACACGAGGCGCCTACTGCAATGGCCTGGGCAATAGGCTGTGCGGCACCAACCCTCACATCAGGATCCCAGCTGCACGTGTGTGTACATGCATGCATGTGGGGGCAGGTGCGTGTATTGCTTGTGCTCATGGGCGTGCATGCACGCACACAGCCGTACACATGCCGAGCACACGCCTGCACATGTGTATGTGTACGCATGTAGGGGCAGGTGCGTGCACAGCGTGCACTTGTGGACGTGCATGCACGCACATGGCCATACACACGCAAGCACACGCCTGCACGTGTGTGCACGTCTGTGGTATTTGGTGTGGGAAGCTCGCGCAGATGTGGGAAGGACGGTGGCTGGAACAGCCAGGCGAGGACGAGGAGGGGGACCTGGCCCTGTGTCCTCTTAGTGGCTTCGTGGAAGAGTGACCAGCAGCATAGGCTGGCTGTGGCCAGGGCCTGCCCCTTCCCCCCAGCTGCAGGATGCGCCCTAACCCAGGTGCCTCTCCCTCTGGGTCCCCAGGATTGACTTCTCGGTGCCCCAGGGCTGCCTGCTGGCTGTTGTGGGTCCAGTGGGGGCCGGGAAGTCCTCCCTGCTGTCTGCCCTCCTCGGGGAGCTGTCCAAGGTGGAGGGGTCCCTGAGCGTCAAGGTGAGGCCGCCCCCACTCTGAGATGCTAAGCCATGCCCTCGAGGAGCCCCTTCCCTCTCCCTCACAGCCTCTGCCTCACAGCCAAGACCACTGCCACGCACTCGCCCACCTCCCTCCCCCCGGCCAAGCCCCTCTCCCCAGAGTCATAGCTACTTCACTTTTCAGGGTCCTGTGGCCTACGTGCCCCAGGAGGCCTGGGTGCAGAATACGTCTGTGGCGGAGAACGTGTGCTTCAGGCAGGAGCTGGACCCGCCGTGGCTGCACGTGGTCCTGGAGGCCTGTGGCCTGCGGCCAGACGTGGACGGCTTCCCCGCTGGAGTCCACACCCCCATCGGGGAGCAGGTGCAGGGCTCGGGCCTTCTGGGGACAGGGAGGCATCGCAGCTGGGGCCACCTGCTTCCCTGATCTGTGGGCAGTAGGAGGGGGGCACAGAGCAAACAGGGAAGCAGGAGAGGAGGGCCCAGCCCAGGGTCAAGCATACAGAAGGTGCTTAATAGTTACTGAGTACATAATTGAAAACAGAGACAGAAGGAGAGGCAGAGAGTCCCGGCAGGGGTAGGAATGGAGGCTGTCTGATAGCTAGAAGGGAGAAGACCTAGATTCCTGTCCTGCTCTGCCCTGCTGGGTGATGTCACTCAAATTACTTGCCCTCTCTGGGCCTAACCAGAGAATCCAAGCAGAGACGTCCAACAAATAGGACACAGGCATCTGAAGTGAGGGCAGGGGTTGGCAAATGATGACCTATAGCCAAGTCTCACCCACTGATTATTTTTGTACGTAAAATTTTACTGGGATACAGACATGCCCATTCATTTATTTACCTCTGTGGCCACAGGGCATGAATCTCTCCGGGGGCCAGAAGCAGCGCCTGAGCCTGGCCCGGGCTGTGTACAGAAAGGCTGCTGTGTACCTGCTAGATGATCCTCTGGCGTCCCTTGATCCCCATGTCGGCCAGCATGTTTTCAACCAGGTCATCGGGCCCAGCGGGTTGCTCCAGGGAACGGTGAGTTTGGGAACATGAGTCAGGGGTCATAGGAAGCCTGTAGAATCCAGTCCTATCTCAGGTTTCTCTCCTCACTTCCTTTTGTAAGTCCAATTTTCCTGTTTGTATTGGTCAGCTTTAGCTATGACAACGCTGCATAACAAACAACCCCTTGAATCTTAGTAGCTTACAACAGTACTCATTTACATAAACAAGCACTGTGCTTAAACTACTTATAACTTTGTAACTTTACAACGGCTCAAGAGTGCTATGCATTTGGTAGAAAGCTGAACCTTGAATTCCGTATTTGGATCTTTTCCTGGGCTTGCAAAATGTGGTCCAATCTTCTATCACAATGCTGGGCAGCTGCAGCATTAGTCTCAGCTAATGACACCTCATTTACGCTGGCTCATTGAATCAGTCCAGTGCCTCCATGAAGTTGGGGCTGTAATTGTCTCCATTTCCCAACCCCCCACCAACCATGAGGGAAGCGATCAGTACCCCCTGTGTGCCTGGCTGCTAAGCCACAATACTCAGCAGGCCGGGGGTGTTCACTGCGTTGTTGACTTACCGTGTTTTCGACTTATGATGGGTTGATTGAGCACCTCCCATACAGTGACCCCAGACGAGGTCAAGAAGCATCTGCCCAGCTCTGCCCCAGGCCATGGGCAAGTTCAGATGAACGCCACATCCTCTCTTTTCGAGACCCCTGTTGAAGGAGCCCGCTCTGTTCCCCTCCGTGGATGTGCTGTTGTTTTCCAGAACGAGGGAAGGAGCCCAGGAAAGGTCTTCTCCCCTCTCTGACCCAGGGCGGCTGCCCCCTGCCTGCCCATGGCTCTGAGCGACTGGCCAAGGGCCCCCTTGTAACTCCCACCCCTTCCCCGGGCAGACGCGGATCCTCGTGACCCACGCGCTCCACGTCCTGCCCCAGGCTGACCAGATCATGGTGCTGGCGGACGGGGCCATCGCGGAGATGGGCTCCTACCAGGAGCTCCTGCTCAGGAAGGGGGCCCTGGTGAGCCTTCTGGACAGAGCCAGACAGCCGGAGGGTGGAAGAGAAGGAGGTACTGACAGGGTGTCGCTGGGAGGAGCACGAAGGGCCCCACAGGCATCAGGGCAGTGTCCTGGCCGCACCCTCCCTGTGGGCCCAGGCTCAGAAGCAGTCAGCTCTGCCTGGGGGTCCTCCTTCCCCAAGAGGAGCCAAGGACATCCCCTGAGGGCCAGAGGCTGCACTAGGCGTCGCTATGATACTCACAAAAGCCCCAAAAACCACGCAAGGTTCTTGCCGCCATTTTACAGATGAGCAAACTGAGGCCAAGCGAATTAAGGCATTTGCTTCAGTTCACAGGTTAGCACTTGGGTATGTTTGACTCCAGAGCTCATGTCCAAAGCCGTTACAGACACTAAACAAGGTGGTCTCTGGTGCCCAGAAGGTCCCAACATGCTAGCCAAGGCTTCTGACCATCCAGAGGACACAGGGTCTGCTCTATAAGTAATGTGATTTTGGAAGTAATGTCGAGCGGGGCATGGTGGCCCACGCCTATGATCCCAACACTCAGGAGGCTGAGGTAGGATGATGACAATTTGAGGCCAGCCTGGGCGACATAGCAAGACTCTGTCTCAAAAGACGTTCTTAACCCATGGAATCATAAAATATGAAGGTTGTGGACGTAATGTCACTCATACACACTTACCCGCAGCAAGCAAAAAGTCCCAGCTAATGATGCCTCATTTACGTTGGCTCATTGAATCAGTCCAGCGCCTCCATAAGGTTGGGGCTGTAATTGTCTCCATTTCAAGGCCCAGAAGTTAAGGAACTGGCCCAAGGTGACACATGTGGCTTACAGTTAGCAGTGCTCATATGTGAACCTGAGCATCTTGGTGCCAGAGTAGATGCTTTTTAACCACTAGGCTCTATACACTGTCCCCCATTGCAGAGCAAGAACTCACATCTGGGTCTCCCCCAAATCTTTATCTCAGGCACTACTTCTGCAAACATTTACTCTGTACTGGCTCATCCTCATGAAATCCTGAGTGTTGATGTATAGCATCACTATCCTGGAGCTTGAACATAGAACTTGCCTGCTTGTATTGGTCAGCTTTTGCTGTGATAATGCTGCCTAACAAACAGCCCCTAAATCTCAAAGGCTTACAACAGCAGTTACTTCTTGCTCCCAGGTCTGTGGTTAAACAATCACAGTTCTGCTTTGGGTTACTGGCCCAACCTGAAGAGTAGGGAAAGGCCCTTCTTGGAAGAGATAGCACCTAAGGTTGGGTGCATGCTAGCTACGAAAGAACATTAGGCATAGAAGTACCATTCAAGCAAGGATGTCAGCAGAACTGGAGGCAACATGACCTTGTTCAATGTTCCCTGCTATTTCTTCAATCCCAAGTGCATAGCAGGTGCTCCATCATATTTGCCAAGTGAATGAATGAATGAGTGAATGAACAAGTTCCTGGGTCTCCCCAGAGATAAGGTCAGGAGGTTGCTCAGCAGGAGCAATTCTAGGGGATGGATGCTTGGACAGGCTTGTTCCACACTGCAGCAGGTGTCAAGGCCAGCTTCTGGACCTGTGGTGTGACCCCCACTTGGTAACAGGACTCCTTTGGCTTTGTAGAAACAGAATATGTGGCCAGCCTTGAAAACCCAGGAGGCCATCCTGGAGGTGGGAGGCTGGAGCACAGACCAGAGAGGTGAGTTCACTGGGGGCTGAGCCTGGGTGGGTGCAGGCTGCAGGCTGAGGGTGAAGCAGGGACTACTTGTGGTCACTGCCTCTCAGGAGGAAGTGGGCAGCCAAGACAAGCACAGGTCGGGCACTGGCTGGATACCCGCCATACGCCATGTGGGATGATTCACCAAAAAACTTTTAGTCAGTCAATTGGCCTAAGTGATTAAGCTCCCAAACGGCCAGTTCACAGGCGGAACACTTTGTCCTCCACCATGTTGAGTGCCTTAAAGGGAACCAAGGACAGTTTTCAGAATTGTCTGATTGCCAGAGCAGGGCAGACTGGCTTCCAGGAAAGATCCTCACCATGGGTTATTTATTTATTTCTAAGTTTTTTTGGCAGTACTTGGGAGTTGAACTCAGGGCCTTACACATACTTAGCAAGTGCTCTACCACTGGCTTGCACCCCCAGCCCATTTTTTTTTTTTTTTAATTTTGAGTCAGGGTCTCACTAAGTTGCACAGGCTGCGCCTGGCCTCTGACTCATGATCCTCCTGTCTCGGCCTCCCAGTGGCTGGGATTGCAGGCATCTGGCTCCACAGCTGTTACAAGAGCACCAGGCTCCATTGCCCACGCTTTGCCAGGCAGCGTAGACCAGGGGCTCGAGTGTTTACCTGAGGGACCCCTCAGCATGAGCCAGAACACACAGGCATGGAGGGTCTGGGCAGGACCCACGGTCCTCTTTTCTCTCAGCCATGCAGCAAGTGCAGCGCAGGAGTCACTGCAGGGCTGTGTGCTGCAGGAGGCCCGGAGCCTGCCCTTTCTGTGGAGGGTGGGCTTCGAAACACAGCAACAAGCCGTGTGCAGTGGCGCACGCATGGAATCCCACCAACTCGCGAGGCAGAGGTGGGAGGATCACGAGTTCGAGGCCAGAGGCAGTCTGCGTAACTTAGCGAGACCCTGTCTCAAGACAAAAACTAAGTAAGGAGCTGGGGGTGTGGCCCAGCAGTAGAGCACTTGCCTTGCATGAGGGAGGCCCTGAGTTGAGCCCCCAGGACTGCAAAAAGCAAATAAATAGAGCACAGACCACCGGACTCCAGGCGGGTAGGAACTCAGGTGCCAGGTGTCAGGGACCATGCCGGACCTTGAGGGTCTTCGGTCCTTGAGACTGGATCCCGTTCCTCTGTTTACCCCTAGAGCTCCCGGAAGCGGACAATGGGCGGTGGTAGGGCCCAAGGCTCCTGAGGAAGGTCAGATAGATAAGTGGGTGTGGATCAGTAGACATGTGGGTAGGTGGGAGGATGGATGAATCGATGGTGATTCATAGGTAATAGATAACACATTGGTAGGTGATAGGCAGATAATATGTCAATAGATGTACATGATAGGTTGGTAGACATTACCTGCATTTTTATAGCTGGGGAAACTGAGGCACAGTTGAGCAGTTGAGTCAGGGCACCCATCCACAGAGGCAAGGAACATTCAGGAAGTCGTTAGCATCTGAAGTGTGCAAAATGGACGGTCTGGGCAGAAACACAAACATGAGCATAAACAGTAGGGTCAAACAACTGCGGCAAAGCTGAGGCCCAGAGGGAAACTCATCAGACAGTCCCAAAGTCGGGCGGGTATTTCCCTTTAGTGAGGTGACATCAGCGGACAGGCTTGCTCAAGTGTGGGGCGTGAGTGGCAGGTAGCTGGGCGCCACTCGGGAGGAAGGGCAGCGTTGCCTGGGATGTCCGCTGAATGAGCAAAAGAAGGAATGGGCGAGGGGGACCCAGAGCTCAGTGGCACCACGGCCCCCAGGGGGAGAGACGCTGATTGTCCTCAATTCCTCTAAATGGCAGGTCCATCAAGTCTGCCCCTGCAAGAGACCATACTGCGTCAGAAACCCAGATGGGTGCTCCTCTCGGTGACCCCGAGGCGGCGGGACCACCAGCAGGAGGGGACAGCGTGTCACATGGCAGGGTAACCACCAGCTATTCCACTGCCCCAGGGCCCGCGCTCCCCCACAGATGGAGGTCAAGGGGGAAGGGGAAACTCACCTTTACTGGGAACCTGCTGTGTAAGATTCTACGCCCTCCTGACCACCCTAAAGATAGATGACAGCTCCATTTTACAGATGAAGAAACTGAGGTCTGAAAGAGTTCAGAGGCTCATCTGTGTCACCAACCTGGGACACGAGCCTAGAATTCAGTCCAGACCTGAAGCTCCTATTATTTCTCCTCCTCTGCTGTGCTCTGTCTGCCCCTCCACCCACCCATCCTGTTACGCGTCCATCTGTGCGTACTCCACCCCCCCCACCCAACCATCACCCCCACCCACCCGCCATCCACCTGTCCATCCAGCATTCCCAACAACATGCCCACCGGCCCAGGTGTCACTCTCTTCCCCCCACCCACCCACCAATCCATCCATCCCACCTAACCACATGCCCAGCCACCCACTCACTCAATGTCTGCCACCTGTCCATCCATTCATCTGTCTGTCCATCTATCCACCCATATATACATTCACTCATTTCTCTTCCTGCCCACTCATAGTACCTACGCCTTTATCCACCCACCCACCCATTCACCCATCCACTTGATGATCCTCCCACCCATCCATTTATCCATCCATCCACCTATTTACTCGAGTAGTCATCCACCCACTCAGTGATCCACACACCCATCCATCCATTCACTCAGTGATCCACCCACCCACCCATCCATCCATCCACTCAGTGATCCACACACCCATCCATCCATTCACTCAGTGATCCACCCACCCACCCATCCATCCATCGTCCACCCACCCACCCACCCAGTGATCTACCCATTCATCCATCCACTAATCTACTCAATTATCTATCCAGCCACCCAATGATTCACCCACCAGCCTAGCCATCCATTCACCCACTACCTACTTAGTCATCCCTACACCCATCCATCCACTCACTCACGCGTCCATTCACCCATCCATACAACATCCATCCGGTCTCTGTGTAGGTTCCTGCGCCCATTACCACATCCGCTGATCTACTCAACCATCCATCCACCCACTCATTCATCCATCCACCCATTGACCCGATCCTCCATCCACTCACCCCTTCAGACTCTCACTTATCTTCCCAGCAAACCTGTCCATCAGCCCCTGGGGGTGCCTTCATGCTAGCAAGGGCAGACAGACAGCACACAGCCTAATGAGTATGGTAACGCCAGCTAATGACATGGATGGGAGGCGAAGACTGACCTGGTCTGCTTGACCACGATGCTCTGAGGGGGGACCTGTGAGCCACCCTGCAGGATGGAAGGGAACCAGCCAGGCAGATGCTGGAGGAAGTGTGTTCCAGGCAGAGGGAACAACAGGCGCAGTGCTCCAAGGTGGGGAGAGCAGAGACAGGCAGGGGTCCCAGGAGACGTCCCCCTAGGCTAGCCACATGCCGATCAGCAGCAGCAGGATGGCTCGGGCTGGAGCTGGGTGGAAAGCTTCAGAGTCATGGGGCCGGGGCCAGAGGCGCGTGTCTTCATGACCCTGGGCCTCCACGTCCTTAGCTGTGGGATGGAGGTGACAGTTGAGGATAAGTACTCGTGGCTGGCCCATCGTAGGCTCTCTCTAAAACATCCCAAAGCCAGAAGTCACTGGGCCCGTCACCTAAGACTTCTGATGGCCACTGCAGGGTCTGTAGCAGGAGGTGCTGAGGCCGGGGGTTCCCCAGGGGAGACGGTGCTCCTGGGGGAGGCGCTCAGAGAGGCCCCTCCCCCATCAGCCCCACTGGTGAGCATCTGGGGAGCCAGGCTTGGCCCCAACTCAGCCCTGCCCCACCCCTCTCTGCTGCCCTCTCCCCAACCCATCCTCCAGGTGAAGGCCACCATGTACCTGACCTACCTGCGGGCCGTGGGCGCACCCCTCTGCAGCTACACCCTCTTCCTCTTCTTCTGCCAGCAAGTGGCCTCCTTCTGCCGGGGCTACTGGCTGAGCCTGTGGGCGGACGACCCGACGGTGGACGGGCGCCAGACGCAGGCCGCCTTGAGGGGCTGGGTCTTCGGGCTCCTCGGCTGTCTCCAAGGTAACACTTGCCCCCTGCGCTCCTCATCCCCCACCCTCCAGATGCGACAGTGGGTGCTCAGGAAGCCCTTCTTCCACCCCGGGCTCACAGTGGCCTCCCCAAACATCTGTGCAGAATGTCCCAGGACCAAGCACAAACCTGTATCCTTAAAACGGAGCTGGACGGAGGGAGAGTGGGGACGGGGCACTCCACAGCTCTTCTGGAATCCCCAGACTGTTTCCCAGCCCCTCCCCACATGACCACCCCAGTCCTCTAGACACAGCCACCCCCTCTCTAAAGGACACACCGCTGTCACGGCCCCTTCCTCCTTTTAAGAAAACTGAAATACTCACCCAGCGCTCTGGCACGCCCTGTCATCTCAGCAATCCGGGAGGCAGAGGCAGGAGGATCGCAGAGTTGAGGCCAGAGGAACCATGTGTAACTTAGCAAGTCCCCATCTCAGGGTTAGAAAATGGGCTGAGGGGTGCAGCTCGGTGGTCGAGCGCTTGCAGAGCAGGCCCCGGGTTCCACCTCCCCCATACTGAAAAAAAAAGGAAATGCTTACTGGAATAATTGAAGGTTCACCTGCCATTTTAAGACCGGATGCACAGCGTCCCCTCGAACACTCCGCCCAGTTCCCCTTGACAGCTCCATGTTACAAAATGACTGCACTATATCACAGCAATATTGCAGTGGGTCATTCCGCCCCTCCTACCCAGATTTGCACACGGCATCTCCCACCGTGCCGTTTTAGGGTCCGAGTAGGTTCCTGCACCCATTACCACATTTGAGGGACAGAACAATCCCACCCCTGCTAGGACCCCTCCTGTTGCCCTTTCACTATGGCACCCACCTTCTGCCTCCCCAGCCCAGTCAGAACCCCTGGGTTCTTTTCAAACATGGCCCCCGTAGAGGGGATAATGAGGGTGATTGTGTATGCTCAGCCCCATCATTAAAGGGCAGTTTCAGCCCAGCTCGCTGGGTGACCTCGGCCACGTCGCCAACATGCTGGGAACTGTGTTCCCCGCTAGTTGTAAGCAGAGCCCTTGGGGCAAGTAGTTACTTAATCCAGAGAGACCAGAAAGCAAACTGCAAGCCAGCCAAGCCCTAGAATTCACTCAAATCCCCATTTGCGTGGCGTGTTCCCCTCTCACGACGTGACGACGTGACAGGGCACTGTATATTCGTTTCTGAGGGATGCTGTAACACGAATT
Organism: Pedetes capensis; assembly: GCA_007922755.1. Taxonomy (NCBI): domain Eukaryota; kingdom Metazoa; phylum Chordata; class Mammalia; order Rodentia; family Pedetidae; genus Pedetes; species Pedetes capensis. Next base: position 6,094 of record VMDO01026184.1, on the reverse strand, counting down.
GCTACAAACGTGGTAGCCAACAGAAACAGAAGGACAGAAATGTATTCTCCCACAGTCCAGAGGCCAGAAATCTAAAATGCAGATGCCAGCGGGGTTGATTTCTGGAGGAGTTTCCAATGGAGATGCCCTCCCAAGGGACAGGTCTGATGGCCCTTGGTAGGCCTCTGCTCATACCATCCCAACCTTAGGAACCCCAACACTAAGGAATTTTTTTCTCCACCTAAGTATTCGAATACCAATCCCAGAGAAGGTTCTGATTGGCTCTTTCTGGGTTATGTGCCCATTCCTGAACCAATCACAGTGACCCAATGGATAGTATGCTCTGATTGGCTAGGCAGGGTCGTGTGACCACACATACTATCAGGTCATGATTGACAGTGCCCCCTTCCCAGCACATCCCACCCACAGCCCCTCTCCCAGCCTCTAGTGGCTGCCGGTGTCCGTGGAACACTTGCCTTGCAGATGTGTCACCGGAGTCTGCGCCTTTGTCTTCACATCTCCGTATCTGCGTATCTCTTGCTCTCAAGAGAATACCAAAGACTGGATGTGGGTCCAACCCTAAATCCAGAATGATATTTCGTTACATTTGCAAAGACCCTATTTGTGAATGAGTTTACATTCGGAGGTTCTGGGTGGACAAGAATTTTGGGGGACACTATGTGACCGCCAAGAAGGCCGATCCATCCAAGTACAACTGGGGTGGCCAAAGCATAAGACGGCCCTGGAGGAGTGGGAGGCGGGCTTGCCCAAGCCCCGAGGGGAGCTCTTGGGCCTCCGGGTCTCCTGCTCCGACTCTCACCCCCCACAGCCATCGGGTTATTCGCCTCCATGGCTGCCGTGTTCCTGGGCGGGGTCTGGGCGTCTGGCCTGCTCTTCCAGCGGCTCCTGTGGGACGTGGCTCGGTCCCCCATCGGCTTCTTCGAGCGGATGCCCGTTGGGAACCTGCTGAACCGCTTCTCCAAGGAGACGGACACGGTGGACGTGGACATCCCCGACAAACTGCGGTCCCTGCTGGCTTACGCCTTTGGACTCCTGGAGGTGGTGGTGGCGGTGACGATGGCCACGCCTCTGGCTCTCGTGGCCATCCTGCCCCTGATGGTTCTCTACGCTGGGTTCCAGGTACGGAGAGGCCAGAGTGGCCCCGGGGAGGCCGTCTCCACCAGCCCCCTGACTCTGGCAGGACTCAGTGTAAGAGGCTGTGTGCGCCCAGCTGGGCATCTGGGGACCCCTCAGAGAATCCCCAGAGGTGGAGACACCCAAGTCTAGTACTCATCCTGGTCTCTGTCTCCTACATGCTCACCTCCAAACTCTCCTTCATATCTAACCTTTTGTCCTACGGTCACAGCTTCCCTCTCTCTAACCATCTGAGTGCCGAGAAGCCATTGCAAGGTCTCCAAGACTATTGCATTAAGCTAGATTCTTTCCATTGCCAGAGCCAGAGACCAAGTGAAATTGGCCTAACCAAAAGAACAGAATTCGAGCTGGGTGCAGTGACACAGTCCTGTAACCCCAGCACTCAGGAGGCGGAGGCAGGAGGATCGCGAGTTGGAGGCCAGCCTGGGTTCCACAGCGAGATCCTGTCTCAAAACCAACAAGCAAAGGACAGAATTTAACTGCTTCTATTCCTGGGGAGCAGGGGGCCCATCTGTCACCAGGACACTTGTGGGCTCCATAGCGGTACACAGTGGTCCTCCAAGTGTGCCCTGTAACCAGGAGCATCAGTATCACCCGGGAGCCAGGCAGAGATATAAGTCCTCAGGCTCCATTCCACATGCACTGGCTCAGATGCTGCAGGAGTGGGGCCCGAGTCTGGGTTCTAGCACATCCACTATGTAATTCTGACGCATGTGGGTGTTTGCGAACTGCCAGCGTAGCTCTGCTTGGCCTGGTTTTGCGCATGCTCTCCCTGGGGGCCAGATCTGATAGGCTTCTGCAGCCCTCTGCTCACACCATCCCACCTTAGCAGACCAACACAATGGAAAGTTTTCTCTTGCTCAGTATTCATATATCAATTCCAGGGAAGGTTCTGATTGGCCTTTTCTTGGTCATGTGCCAATTCCTGAACCAATCACATGACCCAGTGGATAGCATGGTCTGATTGGCTAAGCCTGTCATGTGACCACCTGTATGATCAGGCCCCATGATTGCCAGTGCCCACTTCTCAGCACCGGCACACTGATAACACAGCCTGGTCCTGGAAGCCTGTGCTTGGGGCTTCCTACATTTCTAGAAGCTGCTTCCGTCTCTGGCTTCTCATTTCTCTCCCGCCCATTCTGCTTCAGAGCCTTTATGTGGCCACCTCGTGTCAGCTGAGACGTGTGGAGTCAGCCAGCTACTCGGCCGTGTGCTCCCACCTCGCCGAGACATTCCAGGGCAGCGCGGTAGTCAGGGCGTTCCGAGCCCAGGCTCCCTTCGTGGCTCAGAGCGATGCGCTCATGGATGCCAACCAGAGGGTCAGCTTCCCTCGGCTGGTGGTTGACAGGTAGGAAGAGGCTGGGGACAGAGAAGACCCTGTAACCCATCTACGCCCACGGAGGATGAGCTCTGAGGTCATGCTGCGGGGCTAGAGAGGTCAAGTGGCCTGTCCAAGGTCACACAGCAAGGTGGGGGACAAAGCTGAGGCCAGATCCTGTAGGCAGCCTCTGGGCTTATGCTGTAAGCATGGGGAACCGGACCTGAGAGGTCCCCAGCTGACACAGGAGGTATAGGAAGAAGCCTCTGTTACCAGGCAACAGAGCAAAAGATTAAGGATGCTTATGCAGCTGCTTTGTCATTGAGGCAACAGAGGCTGGCTCTGTTGCCTCAATGACAAAGCAGCTGCATAAGCATCCTTAATCTTTTGATACTGAGCAAGAACAAGAACACAAGCTTTGAGCATACAGAGACACAGGTTCAATTCCCAGCTCTGCCACCTACAAGTTGGCTGATCCAGGGAAAGTTACACAACCTCTCTGAGTCCCGTTTATCAAACAGCTGTCATTCTCAGAGTGGCTTTAAGGATTAATTGTTGACATTATTGTTAGGTGCCATGGAGTAGGGTCTGACTCATAGCGACCCTATGTACCACAGGATGAAACACTCCCTGACACTGTGCCATGTTTGAGTCCCATGTTGCAGCCACTGTGTGTCTTCTCACTTTGAGTCATGCCACATCAGCAAAAGGAGGTCCTAAGAGTTTTACTCCATTCCTGTCATTAAGGTGACTCTACTTTGAGGAGGCAACTCTTCCCCAGTCGTTTCTTCAATGCCCTTCAGACTGGGGGGCTCATTCCCTGGTACTATATTGGACAGTGCTTCTCTGCTATCCGTAGGGTTTCCAATGGCTAATTGTTTTGAAAGTGAAGATGAGATGTTGGCCACATGAAGAGGGAGGCCAGGGAGGCAGCGAGGACAGATGGCTTGGCCTGTCCCAGGGCCTGAAAAGCCATCCTGAGCACCAAGTGCGTGCCATGCCCAGGCTGGCTAGGAACAGCTAGACGGTGTCGCCTCCCCCCCTCTCCGGGCTTGAGTGGGAGGACATCGTTGCTGGGACCCCTGGTGGCTACAGAGACAACAGAACGCCCAGTCCTTTCGCCCAGGGAGGCAGGACCCCGACACGCCCCCTCGCCCACCTGTGGCCGGCCTCCCTTCGCAGGTGGCTGGCCGCCAACCTGGAGCTCCTGGGGAACGGCCTGGTGTTTGTGGCTGCCACATGTGCCGTGCTGAGCAGGGCCCACCTCAGTGCTGGCCTCGTGGGCTTCTCCGTCTCAGCTGCCCTCCAGGTACCCCGGCACCCCAATCTGGGCGCAGGGTGGGGGAGTCGCGCCACATCAACAAAAGGAGGTCCCAGGGGCTTTACTCCGTTCCTGTCGTTAAGGTCGGCTCTACGTTGAGGAAGCAGCTCTTCCCCAATCTTTTCTTGAATGCCTTTCAGACTGGGGGGCTCACTCTGGCAGTGTATCTGACAGTGCTTCTCTGCTATTCATAGGGTTCTCAATGGCCAATTGTTTCGGGAGTGGGCTGCTGGGTCCTTCTCCCTAGTGTGCCTTGGTCTGAAAGCTCAGCTGAAACCCAGTCCACCATGGTGGCCCTGCTGGTATCTGAGATACTGGTGGCTTAGCTTTCAGCATCGCAGCCACATGCAAGCCTCCACAGCACAACAAGCTGACACGTGGGAGTTTTAATCTTCTGGCCCCTCCTTCTTCCCAAGAGTGGCCTCCCAGCCCCTGCCTTAGGGGTAGGGGCTGATGCAAGCCCAAGGTGACCTCAGCCCGTGGTGTCTTGCCCCAGGTGACCCAGACACTGCAGTGGGTCGTTCGCAGCTGGACAGACCTGGAGAACAGCATCGTGGCCGTGGAGCGGGTGCAGGACTACGCCCATACGCCCAAGGAGGTGACGGGGGAGCGGGGCGGCGGGGGGTGGGGGCAGGCCCAGGTTGGTGTCTCTACTGGGCTTTGGAGGCTGCCCGTTTTTCTACCCCACTAATCTACCACCACTGTAGGCTGGAGTTACAGCCAGGGTGGCAACGATGGTGACGAACGTCAATCCTGCTTCCTAGCTTGAACAAGGCAGGTCACCCATGTGGGTACCAGGGGATGGTGAGCAACAGCAACGCAAAGGTAGTGCTACAGGGACATCACAGTGACAGGCTAGCCCCTTTCCTGCAACAAAATCACACCACTAGAGGAACAGTTGCCTTCAGCAATGCAACAGCAACACAGGAATGTGCCTGCAACGTTCCAGGAGCAGAGCAGCATAGTAACAGGACAGCAAGGGGCCAGTAGAGCCGCAGCCGCACTGTAGCAACCCAGGAGCAGTTCATCAAACCCACAGCAACACGGCAGCAACATTACAGCCAGTCACACAGTAGCAAAATAACAAAGCTGGGTTGGGCTGGGCTGCGCACCTGTCATCCTAGTGACTCTGGGGGTAGAGATAGGAGGATCATAAGTTGGGGGCCAGAGGCAGCCTGTGCACTTTAATGAGACCCTGACTCAAAGAATAAAAAATGGGCAAAGGTGCAGCCCAGGGGTAGAGTGTTTGTGAAGTATGTGTGAGGTCCTGGGTTCGGCACCCCCACACGGCAAAAACAAAGGAACGAATGACCCACTGGGCTACTGGGAGGAGCCAGTGAGATCCCACGGTGCAGGATGTAGCGCGGTGTCTGACCCACTGCAGACTCTTGGGGCACAGTCATTGCCCCCGATGCACAGATGAAGCCAAGACTCAAGGAGCTGGCCGGGTCTGTTTGAGGTCACAGGACACCAGAGACCTGTCCTTGTCACAAAGGGAAGTGTCCACCTCTACCACAGGGAAGGCTATTTCTTAACAATAAGTAGTGATTGATAATCATGAGGGATTGAAGGTAGCAGCACCATCATTATTTTTTGTTTGTTTTTGTGGTACTGGAGGTTGAACCCAGGACCTGGCACTTGCATGCTTTGCAAGTGCTGGACCACCAAGCTGCACCCCCCGCCCATTTTTTCTTTTATTTTTTGAGACAGGGTCTCGCTAAATTACGCAGACTGCCTCTGGTCTCAAGCTTGCGATCCTCCTGCCTCAGCCTCCCAAACCGCTGGGATTACAGGCGTGCGTCACCACACCAGGCTCAACCATCATTATTTTTTATACCAGATATTATTTTTATTTTGTAGTGCTAGGGGTCGAACCCTGAGCCACATCCCTGCCCCGTGTCTTTGGCACTGCTGTAGTCCACGCTTCTCTCATTTGATTTCTACAGCAACCCTGTAACATAACAGTAAATACACCTACTTGGCAGAGGAAGAGACCGAGGCTCAGAGAGGTGGGCCTCCTGCGTGAAGCTTTGCAGGAAAGCCCCCTCTGACCACGTGCTCCCCCTGCTCCAGGCTCCCTGGAGGCTACCAACTTGCACAGCCCAACCTCCCTGGCCTCACGGGGGACAGATTGAGTTCCGGAACTTTGGGCTGAGACACCGCCCTGAGCTGCCACTGGCTGTACAGGGCGTGTCCTTGAAGATCCAGGCAGGAGAGAAGGTAAGCAGTGCACGCAGCAATATTCAGGACACCAGGCTCCCCGAGTGAGCACCAGCTGCCGCCTCAACACCCCCACCTCAGGTCCCCTAGTTCTAGACCCC
>VMDO01026183.1:0-27099 GCA_007922755.1 Pedetes capensis | reverse complement strand
CATTTCCTTTTTGTTTTTTTAATCCAGCTAGAAGCTACTATGAAAGCCTTACTCCAACAAGGCAAAAGTGGCTCAAAATGACAAAGTAGTCAGAAGTAACATCTGCCAAATGTATTCCTAGTCACTCCTTCCTTTACCAAATTCATGCCTATCAATTCCTACTATACGTTTTCCTTCTAGACTCCTCATATCTTCTAACACTATCTTCATTTTTAAAATCTTGATTTAGTTATACTTTCAAATAAGAACACATTGATTCATCTCTCATGTCATGATGGATTTTCTGACTTGCAGTGGTGTGTCCTTTGTGCCTCCAACTTAGATTCTATTTTAACATAGATCTAGCTCAGTGATCCTGATGCTAGAAATGTTAGTTTAATAAAAAGTCAAGTGAATGGACAAAATTTAAGATACTTGAAGTAGATTTTAGCTCAAACTCCGTAAGACATAAATGACTTGATAGTTTTACATTCACATAATTCTCCCAACTATTCAAATGAAACCTCTCCAAAAGTAGGGGCCTGGACTCTCTTATTTGCCACTACATTACCAGAAACAAGAGCAATGCTTATACATAGTAAATATCCAGTAAGTATTTGTGAAATGAATAAACATCATCACAGCCAACACATTTCTTAGAAGAGCTCAAGAAATTACTACTGTTGTATGGATAACTTGATAAAGACAAGATATATTAACAAAGTTATGTTACTAGTTTACTATGGGAAATTATAAACTGTTACATAACACTAAGTACCAAATGCAGTGTCTTGTCATACTAGCAACCTGTCATGCAGGGATGATACTGAGAATCAAAGCAGTATTCCATATTAGTTATCCTAACGTGTAATAAGCCTACAGCCATAGCCCTGTGGAATCCGATCCCTTCAGATCTCGGAAGCTAAGCAGGGTCGGGCCTGGTTAGTACCTGGATGGGAGACTGCCTGGGAACACCAGGTGCTGTAGGCTTGGGAGAAGGACCTGGCAACCCCCTCCCAAAAATCAATCTGCCATTGAAAACCCTATGAACAGCAGAGAAGCACTGACAATAGTGTTTCCCCTGTTGTACAGAGGGTCGCTATGAGTCGGATACCGACTCGACAGCACCTAACAACAACAACAACATTTAATAAAATATCACCTAAGAAAGAAAATAAACACAGCGCATGACTTTTATTTAACTAAAACTGACCACACACACACATACACACATATACACATATACACACCAACTCGCATGTACACAGAGCCCTCAAATAAGATTCACATAAAGTCTGGCAATATTCTCAACAGTAGGAAATTTGATGGTCAAGATGTTACATATTTTCTTAAAGTTAGAAAATAGCAGAAATAGTATCCAAATCTAGTATTTCTGACCTCAATTCCAGTATTTTTTAATTTTAAACTTGCACTTGGAAAATTCTATAATAAAAATTTGAAATCAATAAAGCTAGGATCATACTAATGCCACTTGAATTGAACTTTTGTTTAACTTTTTCCATAAAATATGGAATTTTTCCTTACAATTTTAAATACTGTAAGTAAATTCCACATTTTCCTTTTCAAGAAGATACCCTTCCAAACTCTGTTATAAAATACATAGATTCTATAAACTGAAATTTATATCATTAGTTCCCAAATCTTTATGATCACCAAATGCATCTAAAACTTTGAGAGACAACCAAAAGTCTTCTCCCAGGCCCCATCTATAGAGACTCTGATATACTATGTCTAGATATAGGACCAGAATTGGTGTGTTTGATAATCAGCTATGCTTGGAAAACTCTGGTCAAGAATGTTTGTTATTGATTTCTTAAGACTGAGAGAGAAGCACACTAATAATATGAACACTACTTATAATTACGTAGTTCATGAGGTGAAGTGCTTTCTAAATTAGCCTTTATAATTTCATTTTCTTTTTTAGTGACACCTTTCTTTAATGTTATATTTTCAGCAAACTTTGCTCATTTATCAACTTCTGCATCCATTGCTTATGTTTCCAAAATGGTCCCTATGTTTTCTTGAAACTTCTAGCAACAGTTTCATTTTAGTCACTATAAAAGGGGAAAAAAGAGGGAGAAGAAAGGAGTTTGAATGAGAGGTTAGAAAATAAGGCAGTTCATTAGCAATATCATTGGCTACATTATCCTTATCCGTTTCCAGTATCCTGTACAACTGTTTCTCTATGTATGCCTCCTCTTTCTCTGTCATCCTCACTGTATAAATTTTAAATATTTTAATTAGTTAATTTTCAACATATGTTCTTTTTCTTCATTCTCAGCAGGATTCTCTTGTAAACAGGAGGAGCCACTCGAAATAGCTTAAGTAGAAATTAAACACATTAAATTATATTTAGTAACTCTCAGAATATCAAGAATGGCCAGAGAATGAGACTAGAGAGCCCTAGAAACTCCGTAGTCAAGGATAAAAGGAAAGGGGAGAGTGAGGGAAATGTGCTTTTGTAAAAGGAGGGGGTAGCGGGTAAGAGAACATCTGCCTACTGAATGTGTAGGTTCCCAACCTCTTGATGTAACTCTGACCTAAGATAGTTTTCATTAGCTGGGTGTTTTGCTGCATGCATGGAATACTAGCAGTTCAGGAGGTGGATGAAGAAGGATCACAGGTCAAAAGCAGCTGGACAACTTAGTAAGATCCTGTCTCAAAATTAAAAATGGCTTAGGGGGTGCAGGTCAGTGGTGGAGCACTTACCTAGCATGTGTGAGTCCCTGGGTTTAACCTCCCAATACTGCAAAAAATAGAGCTATCATCTAGGTAAACAGTCTTTCTGCAAGGTGGGAGGATAGGAGATTCTTCTTGAGGAAAATGGTCACAGAGTCCTTCTCTGATCAATCTGTTTAAAATTGCCATTTATATTTCTGTTGACACTCTTAATATCTCTGTTTTGTAGTAGCTCCATAGATCTTATAGCATAATATGTGTTAAATTTATATATTTTCTATATCCTGCCACTGGAATATAAACTCCAGGAAATTTTTTTCTTACTTTGTTCACTGCTGTACCCTCAGAAATTACACCATTGAAGAAAAAGGAGAGAGGATAAAAGGTTAATAATAAGGCCTAAGACTATATATTATGAAGCTGGATTTGGAGGGGAATTTATGGAAGTGAGAAAAAGTTGATGTGCACACCCATATTCCTATCAGTGACTCATTCCAAACTACCATAAGAAGTGGAAATATTAATATATTTCACAAAGGTGTAAGGATAAATGGGGCTGGGATTTAGCTCAGTTGGTAGAGTGCTGTGGTGCAGTCTCTGAGGTCCCGAGTCTGATTCCCAGCACCGCAAAAATGGGAGAAGGACCTGGCAATCCACTCCCAAGGCAATCCCGAAAAAATAGTCAGCCACTGAAAACCCTATGAGGGTCGCTATGAGTCGGATACCAACTCGACAGCACCTAACAACAACAACAACAACATAAGGATAAACAGAATAATAATCACAGACCCTAAGATTATCATCAAGAAAACAAAGAAAATGCAAGTCAAAGCTGTAATAAAAAATTTAATTGGTTATATACATATACACATTAACTTTCACAATGCATTTCAGTTGTAACTATCCAGATTTAAACAGTGTGTACAATGTGCTAAAATTACTGTTTTAAAAAATCCATGTATACATGTTTATAGATACAAATAATATTTCTGTAAATACATGCAAGCAATTAATAACGAGAGTTCCTATGGGCAAAATCTGTATAGTCTTCTAAATTTAGTATACCTTAGTCATGCCTTCTAATATGTATGTGTTAGCTTTCTTTTAAAAAAAAAGTTAGGTTAATGAAAACTTTTGGTTTACAGACTAGCACTTTTCTTTCTTAACAAGCTTCTTTATGTCATTGCTGATATCTCTTCTAGGCACCCCTGTGTTCTACTACCTATGCCTGAAAATTTATCTCACCATAGGATCCAATAATACCTTATATTAGGTCTTTCATAGTGCATACTATATTGATTTCATAGATGTCAGTTAAAAGAATTGTTTCCTTCAATATACCATGAGCGGTATATTTCTAATGTGTGGAAAGGCTTGCATTTTGGAATCTTCCAATAGTTAGCACATAGTTTTACTTTATATCTGTAATGGCTCACTACATTTTACCATCCTCCAAAGCACAGATTCCTAATAAATGATGTACTGCCTGGATGTATGAGTATTTTAGGGATTCTCTCCACTTGCTGTCCTAAATTTTCCCATTCTCTGTTATCATAATTCCTTAAGATATAATCTATATACAGTAAAGTTTGCACTTTTTGTTTGTAATTCTATGTTTTTTCCAACTGCATACAATTATCAAAACAAAGAACAACAAAAATTGTAAAGAATATCATCAAGAACCCCTAAGAACCACAGTGCTCCATTACACTCAATACTTTCCTCTTCCTCTAATCCCTGGTACTCACCAATCTGTTTCTGTCCCTTTAGTTTTGCCTTTTACAGATTGTCATAAAAAAATGGAATAAAGGTGAAATATTTTAGGCATATTGGCTTTTTTTCTCCCACTTACTTGGGATTCAGTTTACATGTGTAAATACTGTAGCTTGAATATGGAAAGTATTTGTCTAACTATAACAGAAATTGATAAATAATTTTCCAAGTAGCTGAATCATTTTTTCAATTTTTAAGTATTTTTTTGAAATTTTTATTTTTTATTTTTTTAATTTTTGAGATTGGGTCTCACTAAGATATGCAAGCTGCCTCTGGCCTCAAACTTGCAATCTTCCTGCCTCCACTCCCAAGTCACTGGGATTATAGATGTGTGCCACCACTTGCAGCCATTTTTCATTTTCAGCAGTGGAAGTATGAGAGTTTCAGCTGCTCTGAGTTCTCACCAACACATTGTCTTATAAAACCATTCTAACAGGTGTGTCTCATTGTGGCTTTAATTTATATTTGTTTAGTGACTAAAGACGTTGAGTGTGTGTCACTTCATGTGTTTATGTAACATCTCTACAGCTTTTTCTATAAAGTGTCAGCAAATATTTTGGACATTTTCAATTGGATTTTTTTTTTTTTTTTTTTTTTTTTGCGGTACTGGGGGTTGAACCCAGGGCCTCGCGCCTGCATGCTCTGCAAGTGCTGGACCACTGAGCTGCACCTCAGCCCATTTTTTTTTTTTTTTTTACTTTTTTTGAGACAGGGTCTCGCTAAATTACGCAGACTGCCTCTGGTCTTGAACTTGCGATCCTCCCGCCTCCGCCTCCTGAGCCGCTGGGATTACAGGCGTCCGCCACCACACCTGCCTTTCAGTTGGATTTTTAAAAGTTGATTTTTGAGAATTCTTTTATATGTTCTGCATATGGATTTTTATCAGACATGAAAGATGTAAATAGCTTCTTCTAATACGTAGTGTTTTTTAAATTATTATTCTCAGCATTGACCTATGTCTGAGGAACTTTCCAGAGCATTTCCTTTAGTGTTCATCTAATGGAGGTGAGTTTTATCCTGATTTTGTTGTGTCTAAAAAAGTTATTTCACATCTTTTTTAATAAAGGTAATTTTATCAGAATAAAATTCTAGGTTGAAAGTCTTATCTTTCAGTAACTTCAACATCTCGGGCATTTTCTTTTACATTGTTTCTGATGAATTGTCTGTTGCCATTCTTTTCCTGCTTTTACATACATTATGGTGTTTTTATCTGTTGTTGCATCTGAAACCTGTTCTTCATCACTGTGTTCACCTTGATGTATTTCTCTTTATGCTTCTTGTGACTGGGAATTCTTCATCTTCTTAGATCTCTGATTTTAGGCTTGACATCATATTGGGAAAATCGTCAGCCATTATTTCTTCAAATATCTTATCTGTCTTCTTCCTCCTTCAAAGAATCTAATTATGCAAAGTTAGGTCACGTAAAAGTGTCCCATAAGTCATTAGTGCAATTTTAAACAACTGTTTCTTTTGTTATTTCAGTTTTTTTCTATTGCTGCATCTTCAAGTTTACTAATCTTTTACCAATGATGTCTATGCTGTCATCAATCCCACTTAGTGTATTATTTATTTTATACCCTCCATTTCTCATATCTAGAATTCCAATTTGAGTCTTTTTTAGAATTTGTTTATGAATACTTTATTTTTTAATCATGCTTATAAAATATTTTACTGCTCTTGTCTTATAATTCTACTATTGGGTTGGTTTTAATTAATTCATTTTCTTATTCATCATATATTCTGCTTTTTGCATGCTGATAACTTTATTACATGACAGACATGATATTTTTTATATTGCTTATTGCTGGGTGTTTTTCTTTGCCTATAGATGTTCTTATGGTCATACGTGAGATGTAATTAAGTTACTTGGAAATACTTTAACCATTTGGGGCCTTATTTTTTAGTTTTGTGGACCAGGTTATAGCCATGTTCAGTTTAGCCAGATTAATCACCACTGTAGTGGGTGGGAGTATGGGCAGTGTTTCAGTGGTGAAAGAATTTACCAGCATAGACTAGAAAAAGAAAAAAATGTATTATTACACTGCAAGAGGGCAGTGTGCAGTCAAATGGAGTTTAATGCTCTGCTGCTGGGTAATAGGTTTTGGGTCTCTGGGCAGCCTGCAGCTGGTTGAATTTAGCTTGAAATAGTTCACTTTTGAAACAGTCTGAGGGTTTAGTTTGATTGACTTTGCTTTGAAGAGTCTTATTTCAACTGCTTCATCCTTACAGCTTGCTGTTTTAGTGATGGGACCTGCTCTAGGAGAGTGCCTGTGTCTGTCACGTTGCATCATCCTGATAGCACCCCTTAAAAATAGCTTTCCCCCCATGACCACTACTGAGGCAAAAGTCTCTGAGGACTCTACTAATATGTTTTTTCCCCTAGTATTGGTGGATGAATCCAGGGCCTCCCACACACTGGGCAAGTGCTCTCCCACTGAGATGCACCCTTTGCCTCTTTTTAATCTTTAATTTTATCTTGAGACAGAGTCTTGCTAAATTACTCAGGCTGCCTCTGGCCTCGAACTTGCAATCCTCCTGCCTCACACCTGACCTGAATGTCTTTTGACATTCATCATACTTTGGAGTCTGACTGTAAGGAACAGATGTTATTTCAGTTCCTGCGTGAGGACCAGGTGATTCTTCCCCTACATTCTATTGGGAAGAATATTTACATACTTGCATTAATTAGTACTTACCTGGATACTCAAAGGAAGATGTGCATATCTGCAGAGATCTCTCTCTGTGAGGATCCTTTCTCTCTGGTACTCTGATTTATGGAATCTCTTCTTTGAACCTCTTTAAAAACTCATATGATCCGTCCTCTATATGTCAACCAGGAAATTCTCCCAAGGGGTAAGCTGAGATGATCAAAAGGCTCACTTGATCATTTCTTGAAGTTAAGTGTCTCAACTACTGCATCATATATTTTTGTCAATTTTTGTGTATTTGCTTATTGTTTTGGGCAAGAGGGCAATATAATCTCTGTTATCTCACCTTGGTAAATAGCAGAAATACCCTATTGAATGTATGTAATTAAGAAAACAAGAAACTTCTAATATATTTACCCATATAGTAACTCTTTTTTAGTGTTCTTCACTTTGTTTAAATCCAGATTTCTATATGGTGTTATATTCATTTGCCTCAAGAGCTGTCCTTAATATTGAATTAAGGTCTAGTAATGATGAATTCTTTCAGCACCTATAGGTATTTAAATTTTTATTTTGGCATCAGTTATTTAATTGAGCCATACTTCACATAGCATAATGTTTACTTTTTAAAAATCTAATTCCAGAATATCTTCATCATCCTCAAAAGAAATTCTATGTATGTACACTAGCAGTCACTCCTCTTCTTCATCTACTCCCACTCCTTGGCAACAAATAACTTACCTTCTTGTCTTTGATTTTTTTTTTTTTTTTGGTCCGTTCTGAACATTTCATAGAAATGGAACAATACAGTATGTGGCATTTTATTTTTCATTTAATTTATTTATAGTAATAGTTTCAAGTTTCATCAATATAGCATTTATCACTGTTATTGTCTAATATTCTGTTGTATGAATACACCACAGTGGATGTTTATCACTCATCAATTAATGAATATTTAGGTTGTTTCTATTTGGGGCTATTAAAAATAATGTTTCTATAGACAGTCCTACAAAAATATTTGTATGAACACATATTTTAAGTTATTTTGGGTGTATAGATAAATATGAAATTGCTAGATAATATTGTTATTCTACATTTCACATTTTGAAGAACCACCAAACTGTTTTGCAGAACATCTGAATCACTTCATAGCTCTATCAGCAATATATTGTTGTTGTTAGGTGCCATCGAGTTCAGTCCAACTCACAGTGACTTTATGTATAGCAGAATGAAACACTACCCAATGTTGTGCCATGTACACCATCTTGTTTATGTGGGAGCTCATTGTTGCAGCAACTGTGTTTCTTCTCATTTGATTCATGCCACATTAGCAAAGGAAGGTCTCAGGGGTTTGCTCCATTCCTATCATTAAGGTTGACTGTACATTGAGGAGGCAATTCATCCCCCCTGGTTCCTTGAGTGCCTTCCAGCCTAGAGGGTGTCATTTTCTTGCACTATATCTGACAGTGCCTCTCTGCTATCCGTAGGGTTTTCAAAGGCTAGTTTTTTGGGGGAGTAGACTGCTAGGTCCTTCTTCCTAGTCTGTCTTTGTCTGGAAGCTCAGCTGAAACCTGTCCATCATGGCTGACCCTGCTGGTATTTGAAATACCAGTGGCATAGCTTTCAGCATCGCAGCAACCCACAAGCCCCTACAACATGACAAGCTGACAGACAATAGGGGAAACAGCAATATAAGATGGTCCAATCTTTCTACATCCTTACCAACACTTGTTATTTTCCAACTTCTTTATTATAGCCATCCTAGTAAGTAGGTGTGAAATAGTATGTCATTGTAGCTTATGTTCTTATTAGTATATATTGTACAAAATACAATAGTATATTGTACAAAGCAATGTGTCAATTATGACATTTTCATACATATATATGATCATCCTCACCTCTCCATTATACTTTTTGTTTATTTGGTTGGTTGGTTTTGGTTTTTAGAGACAAGATCTCACTATGTACCTCAAGCTATCCTGGAACTCACTGTGTAGCCTAAGCTGGACTCAATCTTATGATCCTCCTGCCTTAGCCTCTCTAGTGCTAGGATTACATCATACACTAACACACAGAACTGGTAGTCTCATGGGTTCAAGAAAGTTATAATTTTATACATAATCTGGATTTTTCTTATTAGATTGAGTACATTCTCTTTCCTGTTTAATACACCCTAACTAGAAGCAGCTTACAGCCGTACAACTGTGGTGCCAGATCCTGTCAGATATCAGAAGCTAAGCAGTGTTGGACCTAGTTAGTACTTCCATGGGAGACCGCCTGGTAACACCAGGTGCTGTAGGTTTGGGAGAAGGACCCAACAACTCATTCCCCCCAAATAATCAGCCATTGAAAATGCTGTAAATAACAGAGAAGCATTGACAATCGTGTTTCATCTGTTGTACATAGGGTTGCCATTAGTCGGACACCAACTCAACGGCACCTAACAACAACAATGACAACAAATAGAAGCAAGACCCTATTTTAAACAACTACTACACAAACATGGGGGCTGGGATTTAGCTCAGTTGGTAGAGCACTGCGCTGAAATCTCTGAAGTCCTGAGTTCAATTCCCAGCACCGCAAAAATGGGAGAAAGACCTGGCAATCCACTCCCAAGGCAATCCCGAAACAGTCAGCCATTGAAAACCCTATGAGGGTTGCTATGAGTTGGTACTGACTCGATGGCACCTAACAACAACAACAACATACAAACATGATTGTTTTTCTTATCCAAAAGTAAACTGAAGGATATTTTTAAGAGGGAGGATAAAAAATAAATAAGCATTACCAAACTTAAGATGTCCTACAACCAACTGATGCCAAATTGTGGAACAGCTCTTTTTAGCTGTGCTTTAAAAATAAAAATATATACCCAAGTGTATGAAAAATGCTGCCAGCTTTCATCATTCCTACAATTGAAATGAAGTCATCTCTTAGAGTAGTCTACTATATTCCTGGCAAGATAGAAACAAAACACATGATGCAATTTTCCATTTAAACTGCAAAATGAAAGATAATTACCTTTTCATATGGATTAATTTTACATCATTCCACATGGTAGTCTTAGTTACGGTGTAATAGTTGTAGGGGTAAAACTTCCCTCACATGTTTAATAGTCTTTCTAAAGATAACATTGAAAACTGAAACTACCTTTTTAGCATTGTTGGTATACTTCCTGTAAGTAATATGAGATGAAGAAAAAATCGGTTTGGGGAGTAAGTGGCATATACCTTTGTCATGATAACTTTGCTGTTTTAAATTGTAAATAACCCATACACATACAGCCTCCCTTATACGATATCCACATATATTTCAAATAACAGCTATTTGGGGAGAACCCGAGGTTACACAAAATTGAATTTCTATAAGGAAAGTAGGTTTCATTTGATTGTAAAGATTGTCCACACAGATTGAATTACTTAGAGGATTGCCAGTTCTGATCCTTAGTTGGTACAGTTTAGATAGAACAACATTGCTAATTCATAAAAAAAAATCACTTATTGAAGTAGAAGACAATTAGCTTCAAATGTCACACTTAACAGCATCAGCTCTCAAAATACCACAGTTATTAAGATGGAATACCACATAGATATTCACAAAACATGCCTAATCATACTGATGTCGCAGTTCAAAGGAGAGAACAACTGATTTACTGAAGTAAAGGCTTTTAAGAACATGATGAACCTGGCAAAATGCAAAATCTCCACTAATAATTAATAACTCAAAGGTTCTTAAATCAACTCTAGCTAAAAAGAAAGCAAAGGTCAGTCTTGACAGAATATGTATCAGTTGCTTAATAGTTATTCCATAAAGAGTCACTAAAAAACAATAAATACTCTTTCAGTTGTAAAATGTAGTGCGTTTCAGAGCATTGGGGCTGGGATTTAGCTCAGTTGGTAGAGCACTCCGCTGAAGTCTCTGAGGTCCCGAGGTCCCAAGTTCAATTTCCAGCACCACAAAAATGGGAGAAGGACCTGGCAATCCACTCCCAAGGCAATCCCGAAATAGTCAGCCATTGAAAACCCTATGAGGGTCGCTATGAGTCGGATACCGACTCGACGGCAAATAACAACAACAACAATTCAGAGCACTTGAGAAATAATATGAGATTTAATATGGGATTTTTTTCTGGTGATTGCATTTTATTTAATGTATTATAAAGCTGGAAGAAATCAAAACATAACAAAGATTATATGTTCCTTCATTGTCCTATTGTTGTTGTTGTTAGATTCGTCGAGTTGGTGTCTGACTCACAGAAACCCTATGTACAACAGGCAAGACACCATTGTCAGTGCTTCTCTGCTATTCATAGAGTTTTCAATGGCAGATTGATTTTTGAGAGTGGTTTGCTGGGTCCTTCTCCAAAGCCTATAGCACCTGGTATTCCCAGGGGTCTCTTATCCAAGCACTAACTAGGCCCAAACCTGCTTAGCTTCCAAGATCTTACGGGATTGGATGCCACAGTGCTATGGCTGCAGGAATTTTCATATAGATATAGAAAATTATTTAGACAAAAACAAAGAAATTATCAATTGTTCCCTTAAATTTCTGACATATGCTTTCAGATGCTATCTTAAATAATATCTCTTCTGAGAGGCTCTGCTGGATCATTCATTTATTTAGCACCCACCCATTACTTTTTTATCATGTCTTATTTATTTATCATATTAGTTAAAGCAAATTATAATTATATATGTCTTTATTTACTGTTTCTTTTCCGCAATAGACATTTAAGTTTGTCAGTTGAGTTAAAATTCATATAACCTAAAATTTATCATTTCAACCTTTTTAATGTATACAATTCAGTGGGTTTTAAGTGTACCCACATTGTGGAAACATCACCACTAATACTAACATATTTTCATTGCACTAAAAAGAAACCTCAAACCTATTAAGAAATAACTCTTTCTCCTATTCCCTATAGATCACTAATCTACTTTTAGTTTCTATAGATTTACCTATTCTGAATATTTTATACAAATAGAATAATGTGTGACCTCATGTGTCTTATTTTTTAATGTTTTTTAAGATTCATAAATGCTGTAACATTTATTAGTACTTTATCATTTTATTCATATATCATGTTTAATCATTAGTTGATGGACATTTGTGTTCCACATTTTGGCTATTATGAATAATATTGCTATGAGCATTTGTATGCAAGTTTTTATGCAAACAGATGTCTTCAGTTTTGGGGGAGTATATACATAGGACTAGAACTGCTGGGTCATATGGTAAATCTATGTTTTACTTTTTGAGAAACCACCAAACTTTTCCACAGCAGCTGCACCCCTAGTATATGTCCTCATCAGATTTTAAGCCCTCAAAAATAAGAGCAATATCTGCTCATCTCTCTATCCCCAATAGTTAAGGGATACTCTGATACATAATGTTATTTATAGACTTGCGGATAATATAAATGAAAAAAAATGAAATGGTTTAGATGTTTTTCAAACAATATGCCTAGAACATAATGAAAACGGCAAATGTTAAAATGCTATTATTACCTTCTGAATTTACATTCTAAAGTACAAATTTACACTTGAATCCATGTGTGTATTATAGTTAAAATTCAGGTAAAAATAGGTTTGGAGCAGTATATAAGTGTGTGCTCATTTCAAGAAAGAACCCCTGATAAAATTGGCTTAATTCTCACCGATAATTCCTCACATTGCAATAAGAAATACTGTAAAATTGAATTATTTGCCAATTTTTCAAAGTGCTCACAGCCTTATGAGAAGATCAGCAACATAAAATCATGACTCAGAGGAAATATTGGACCCAAGCATTGTCCTGGATGAAACACTTGAGGCTGATGAATAGCTGATCTCAAAGCTCCCATCTAGGTTTTTTTGTTCTTTGTTTTTTGGTTTTTGGTTTTTGGTTTTTTTGGTAGTACTCAGGGTTGAACCCAGGCCTCATGCAAGTGCTGGACCACTGAGCTGCCCCCCCTCAGCCCATTTTGTTACTTTTTGAGACAGAGTCTCGCTAAATTACACAAACTGCCTCTGGTCTCCAACTTGAGATCCTCCTGCCTCCACCTCCTAAGTCTCTGGGGTTACAGGCATGTGCCACTGCATCTGGCTAGACCCCATCTGTTTTACGACTATGTTAGATAGCAGAGTATTCTACCCAGTCCAAGAGCCTACTGATTACTGTCATCCTCTGATCCATTCTCCATCCATGAGTCCAAAATTACCTTTTATCTTGCACTTGATTTTCTCACTTTACTGTTGAAATCTCTTAATGGATTTACTATTACTTTTAGGATTAAACTTAAACCATTACTATAGTTTATAGGAACTATATAAAGGCATTTTTTCCTAAAGGTTATAACTAAACAGTTCAGATTCAGCTTTTGGTTCTACCACATCCTAATTGTGTGACTTGGCAAGTAACATTATCTGAGTCTCAGATTTTTGATTCTGAAAACTAGGATAATGATGATGATGATGGTGATGATATCTTACCAATTTATTTTATTAAGTGAGTGTATATGTATATGTGTTATATTACTTCACAATAATGCTGCAGGATAATTTACAGCAGTACTTGGCACACATTAACCATTCTATAGGTGCTACTTGCCGTCATTTGAAATTTATTTCATTTTGTGTTATTGGCCTCTATTTACTCCTCCAGTGTTGTTTTACCAGTAACTTATCCCTTGGTAAGCCCTGGCATCACTGGACTTCTCTTTGTTCTTCACATATGCCTGATTGCTGCTTCAGAGAATGAAAAACAAAGGCTCTAAGAAGATGGTGTAAGCTTTAAAAATTAGTGAGCTTTGCTATGGCACCATCTTACTGACCTTAGAACATGTGATGGGTCCCCAAGGGTCATTCTTAGCCTACCCTCTGAGGCTTCTCTCCTACTGCTTTAGCCCTGACCTCTCTGACCCTACTCTCCTCATCAGCTTAAATTTATGATCTAGATCCCTTGGTACTCACTCTTGTTTCCATAACCTAGGGATCTTTTTCATCCTATTCTTTTGTGAAACCCACCTGGAAGCTTTTCTGTTTTAAAACAACTTGGCCATTTATACTCTTGGCACATCTTGTACTATCCTCTAGTTTGTGCTTCCCATATCCACATTTAAATTTCCTCCCCGGGGAAATAAATTCCAAGTATACCAAGAAATAATCTGAACACAAAAGTGACATGGCAATAATATTAGAGCTAGCAATCATAGCCTGACTACCGTATCAAAGGCAGAGGAATTAATTCTAAGTCCCTTGATTAGAATTGGCTAAGAAACTAGATATAAATACGGGCTGCTAGTGGAAAACATGAGGCAGACAGAAATTTTGGAAGGGCTTATGCCTCAGCAAATGAAACTAAAAGTTACAAAACAAAACCTTTTTCTCCATTCTAATAGGTCTATAAATGATCCTATATATATCAGATGTAAGCAGTATAATAAGGAAGCTTCTTGTGTTATCTGAAGAATAACTCAAATTTGAAAGCAAATATAGCATATACATATATATGAGACAAAGCACTCTCTGTGAAGTGTTTCATTTTCTACATATTTCCCATACTCAGATTATTTGAGGAGTTATTGGGGCTCTAGTGTTATAAACCAGTCTGGCCAGCTTTGTGAAATTAATTTTAGTTTTGTTTTTATTTCTTTTCATATTAGTATCCTTGCCTAAACTTTAGTGGGATAAGTTCCTAAGGTGAGAGACACCTATTTCAAAACTCTTCCCCAAATGCTTTGACTCTCTGACCATAACACGTTCCTTTCCTGGATCTTTGTTTGTTTCCTAAAAACAAAACAAAATAAAAAGAAAAAATAGAAAGGAATAACGGAAGGAGGGAAGGAAGGAAGATAAAAAGGAGGGAAGGAAAGGAAAGAAGGAAAAAAGGAGGGAAGGAAAGAAGGAAGGAAGGGGAGAAAGAAGAAAGGGAGGGAGAGAGTGAAGAAGAAAAGAAAACAATTTAAAACCTTATAAAGGAGAAAGCAACTCAGGAGGCAAGGCAAGAAGATCCCAAGTTCGAGACCAGAGGCAGTCTGTGTAAATTAGTGAAATCCTGTCTCAAAAAATTAAAAAAAAAAAAGGGCTGGAGGTGCTGCTCAGTGGTCCAGCACTTGTGAAACATGCAAGTGCAAGGACCTGGATTCAACCCCCAGTACTGCAAAAAAAGAAAAAAGAAAAGAAAAAAAAAAGAAAAGATTATAAAGGTAGTAATTTTTCAGTATCATCATGAGAATTTACTAAGTTAATGAAAAATGAAAAAGCCTTACTACATTCTAGATTAGCTCCCCCTAAGGCCTCTGTATTAATAGCTTTGTCCCTACCATGGCACAATGGGGAGGCTGTGGAACCTTTAAGAGGTGGGGCCTAGTTGGGAGTCTTCCAATTATGTGGGGGTGTGCCATTTAAGGGGATACTGGGACCCCAGCTGCTGCTGCTTCCTCTCTCTTTTATATTCCAGCCATGAGATTGAAAGGGGAAGCTAGGCAGGAAGAAAGAGAATAAAGGCACCTCTGTCGCTGCTTCCCAGCCACCTTTTAAGACATGAAATTAATATCCTTTTGAGATAGGATATTAATATCCTTTACAATAGCAGGATTGCTTGAAGATAATGCCCTTTTACAAATGACCTAGTCTGTAACTATTTGCACCTTTACAAATGGCCTAATCTGTAACCAGAACTCATAGTACATGTGAAGGCCACAGGCATTGCCCTGTCTGGGCTAGGGAAGGGTGTTCTCATTTGAGGTAGGACTCCTCATGTGATAAAGAGAAAAAACTATTTTACAGCCTAGGAAGGCCAGCCTAAGGTGAGGGGTGTGAGAAACATGACTCACCTAAAGACAGGATCACAAAGAGGAGAGGAATATCTATGCCCTTAATGAGATACTGACTTAAAAACTCCCAAAATCCCTTCCCTAGAGGCAGTGCCTGCAGTTCATGGTGTCTGAGGCTTTTTGCAGAATCTGCAAGATCCAGAGATGTTTACAGTGTCTCCAGTTTGCAAAATTCCACAGCTCTCAGCCACGTCCAGATGCACAGTGTCTAGTGGGCTGCAGTTCTCAGCAATGTCTAGAATTCTCAGCAGTGTCCAGAAATCCATAATGTCCACAGTTTTCAGTGTCCACAGCTCTCAGTAATGTCTTCAGTTCTCAGCAGTATCCAGAGCAACCTGTAGGGCCACAGAAGTTTGCAGTTCTTCACACATGCTCAGAGTCACCCACAGCCTCATTGCTGGACCTGCACAATTCCTGACCTCTAACTCAAATGTGTAGATGCAATTGTTCATGATCTTCACTACTAGGCCTGGCCATTTTCTGATTCCTATCCTTCTATGCCTATCCATCTGCCATCTTCTCATGCTAGTCTAAGTCACCAGCCTGTTTGCCCTGGCTCCCAGCGGTGCATTTTTCTTTTCCAATTCTAAATAAGCCATCCTCAACTTCCCTTCTGTGTCTGTTTGTGGCATCTTTTATAAATGTGACCAAGGATCAAAGTCTGCTGCCAGCTTCCTAGATCCCTTCCCCAGGATCTGGTAATACCAACCCAGACATGCATCCTCCATTAACAAGATGAGCTGCTTTCCTCCACCATGTGCTCCCTGCCATGATGCAGTGCCTCACCACAGGCTCAAAAACAACTGGACCAATGATTCTGGACTGAAATCTCCAAAGCTGTGAGCCAAAATTAACCTTTCCTCTTTATAAATTGCTTTATTTCAGATATATGTTATAGAAATCTGAACAACACAGACATATTTAAAATTTCTGTTGCAAGGTCTATAACACCAACAATTATTGTTGTTGTTAGGTACCTTGAGTCAGTATCCAACTCATTGACCCCACATACAACAGGCGAAACACTAATGTCAGTACTTTTCTGCTGTTCACAGGGTTTTCGATAGCGGTTTGATTTTTGGTAGTGGGTTGCTGGGTCCATCTCCCAAGCCTACAACACTTGGTGTTCCCAGGTGGTCTCCCATCCAAGTACTAACCAGGGCTGACCCTGCTTAGCTTCCGAGATCTAACTGGATCGGATGCCCTTGAGTCAGGTACTAGGTATCTTTAGGTAAATAAATATTTGAATGCAGACTAGGCATGTGATCTTGTGAGGAAGATTAAAATGGTTGATCAGCAAACTCTGCCCCCTGGAGCATTCAGTACAGTGAGAGATACAAGATATGTTTAAAAACGATAGCAACAACCATAGTAATGCTAAAAGTAGAACTGAATTTTCAAAGATGCAAGAACCATTTCCCCTTGTAGGTGGTTGAAGAAGATGGGATTTAACCATGTTTTGAGAATATGGGTAACAGGAAAAGCAGAGGCTAGGAAATAGCCAAAGTCTAGAAAGTGGAAAATTAAACAAGTAGACATTGAATAAAATAATTTATGTGGAATGCAAGTTCTTGTAGGGGGAAATGAGAAATGTTAGTGGAAAATCAAGTTATGGTTATACTATGGAGGGTTTGAGATGTGAGACTAAGATCTTTGAAATTTATATGTAGGTTGGGGTATCACTGATGGGTTTTGAGTCATGAAGAGGCATATTTAGAAGTTGTTTAAAAGATTAGGCTTAGTCAGGCATGGTGACACATGCCTGTATTGCCAGCAACCCTGGAGGCAGAGGCAGGAGGATCTCGAGTTTGAGGCCTGAGGCAGCCTGTGTAACTTAGAAAGACCCTAACTCAAAAAGTAAAAAATAGGCCGAGGATGTGGCTCAGGAGTAGAGTGCTTGCAAAAGTATGTGTGAAGCCCTGGGTTCAACTCCCCAGTACCACACACACACATACACACACATACACACACACACACACACACAAAGGTTTCCTGCTAAAGGAAAGAAGTGAGGAAGAAGATCATATTGAGGGTGTTGTTAGAAGCCTGGGAAATATTGATATCATCTAAATCATAAATATCAGTACTATAATTGAAACAAGAATGATGACAGTGACATTGCTTGTTTTATCTTTTGCATCTGCTTTAACTCCTGATGGCAAAGCACATGAGAAACTTTCCCTTCTATTCCAAAGGGGAAAAATGGCTGGCAGATTCATATCACTAATCCAACAGAAAAGCATCAGAGTTGTGAGAGGACTCAAAGTGTCCAGGATATGACCTGTGTAGACTTCTTCTTGGAATAATTTTATCTTCTAGGAGTGTTTCCCTGTTTCCCTATTATGTTTTTAGAGAGAATATCTTTGATATTTGCATAAGATCAATATCCCAGTGAATTTTAGGAGTTGATAACATGGTATGGAAATCCTCCTAGTTTGTGATACTATTCTATAGAATGCCTCACAGAATAAATATTAACTTCACAGATGTGCACTGAGATTTAGAAAGAGAACATTGCAATGTGTATTTGGAGTGTCTCTTTCTTAATAGTCTCAAAATGTTTTGCAAAGATTATCTCAAAAGTCCCCACAAAGAGGCAGATAAGTGGTTTTGTCATTCTATTTAGTGGATGTGGGTGAATAGAGATGAAAACTATGCCTGGCTTCACAAGTCCAACTTAAAATCATTTCAAAACCTAATCAATACAAAGAGTGAATTGAGATCCTGATTCCCTATAATACTTTCAGGAGTAGGGGAGCACATGACAAGAATTAGCCCATTCTGTATCTTGTCAGTGATGTTTCCTGTTTCTATTCTTTTTTTGAAAAAAATGAAAATTGATAATTGCAGAGGTGACTGAGGTGACCTATCTGACATTTCCTTAGGAGTAGAGTTTTGCCTCAGCTCTGCATAGTATGCTGTACAATCACAGAAACAGAGAAGTCTAGTTTTCCTGGTGTTGAAGCAAAAATATTATTCATTGAGTGAATTCCAGACATTGAGCTAGGTACTTGCTAGGAAATACAAAAAATGAATAATGATCAATGTCATAATTAACATGTGACCAAAAATAGAAGATGAACTGAAAGAAATTTTACTAGCCTCAAATAAATAGACTGGCTTTTAAAGGAAGAATTAAGTATACGATGGATAATGAAGAGTTTGAACTATAAAATTTGAGAACTGTAAATGAAACTAGATATCATATCAAATTCTATATTTAATAGAATATAATCATAAATATATACCAAATGTATATTTTTAAAATTCAAAATGTTTTCAAGCACATTGGGTTTTTTTTTTTTCCTTGCCATAACTCCAGTGATACTCCTTCCTCCAGTACAGAAGGAATTGAACCCAAGGCCTCACATATGCTAGGGAAGTATTCTGCTACTGATCTGCCCTCCCAGCCTCTATTTTATTTATTTTGAGACAGGGTCTTACTAATTTATGCAGGCTGCCTCTAGTCTCTAACCTGGGATCCTCTTGCCTCAGCTTCTTGAGTCACTGGGATTACAGGCATGTGCCACAGTAGCTGGTCATAACTTCCATTTTATACATGAGAAAATTAAGAATGAAAGAGAAAAAGTCATAATTATAAAGCCAAATTATCAGCTGGACATTGTGTTATACCCATGTAATCCCAGCACTTGGTAAACTGAGGCAGTAGGATTGCAAGTTCAAGGCCAGCCTGGAATACACAGTAAGACCCTATCTCAAAGAAAAATAAAAAGAAAAAAAGAAAAAATTTTAAAAAAGAATAACAGAGGCATATGTTAAACATGTAAAGTAAAAAAGTTGTGATTTGTATTTGCATTTAACTTCCCTTTATTTAGAATTGTACTAAATGCCTCTTGAAATAACTCATTGACTTTCTGTTTATGTTAAAAAATATGTGAAGCAATGGCAATAAAAGTATTTGATTATAAAGCCAGATTACAGTATGATAGCTATATAGAATAGAACTTGATTTCAAGGGCTATGTGATTCTGCTATTTGGGAGATGCAAGCCACAGAGCCACAGAGGGGCTGGAATAAATCCATTTTAGCTTCTCATTGGTTAAAATGAGTTTTCTAAAGAATGAGGCCACCTGCAACTGTATCACTGAGGCATTAGATCTCCAAAGCTAAAAAGGGTTGAGCCTGGTTGAGTACTTGGATGGGAGCCCGCCTAGCAACACCAAGTGCCGTGGTTTGGGAGAAGGACCTGGCAACCCATTCCCAAAAAACAATCCGCCATTGAAAACCCTATGAATAACAGAGAAGCAGTAAGAATACTATTGTACATAGGATTGCTGTAAGTCGGATACCAACTCGATGGCACCTAACAACAACAAGAACAAAAAATGATGCTGGAGAGAAAAATGAAACTCTATCTGTAATTTTAAAAAGAAGCCAAAAAGAAAAGTTGAGTCATTTCCATTTATGAAATGACAAAGTATATTTTCTATAAGTAATTACAATGAAAAGTCCTAACATTGGCTAATGATTTGGTGATTGTATACTTCCTACATTCATTGTGAATCTCTACCAGATCAATGAGTTGATATCTCTTATCATTGTAATTCTCACATAATTAGATTTCTAAGGAAATTCTTCAGGGTCAAGTACTTACTTTCAAAGAGAGATGTGCATGATGTGTATTATGCATCATATGTTGATAGAGAAAGAAGAGATATAGTTATGATTCATCTTACTGATAACTAGCTATATAACCTTGGACCTTATCCTTCACTTTTAATCATTTGTAATGCCAAAAAATGACTTTTTGTGTTATACTCACTCTAATATCTTTTGTCATTGAAGTATGACTGCTATGACTGCAGAGGAGTATATTTATTTTCAAAAGTTCAACATGTATCTAGAAAACACATCTACTTTCTCACTTCTATAGTATTTGAGAATATTATTACTATTAAAGCTTCAGAATCTCAAATATTCCCAATTCAGCATTTGAACTTTAAAAATATTATGTCTCCCTATAAAGCAGTGATCAGTAGGAAAAACAGGGCAATTGAATGTATATATACATGTCCCAAGGAGACTTTAGAAGTAGGTGTTCCAGAAAGTAAGTTTGCTATGAGACTAAAACTACAACTAACAGCTCAGAGGCAAGTTGAAATAAGAAAATATTTTTCACTCTTCAATATAAAAATCTGTTTATTCTTTCATAGTTGCCTGACTTCTGTTCATTTAAAATCCAATGACAACTCTAGGTAGATATTGATATATTACATTTGGGAAAATGTCTAAATATTATAATGAAGACACTTGAAGAAACACATTCTTTCTAACTGATCCTATATAGAAAGGCAAATTAATTTCTAGGAAAATACTGTATTTTTCTTTCTAGTGTCCATATATATGTTAATTGAACATGAACAAAAGTAATCACTTTTCTAATAACTTCACACTGTTAACCATCCTTCTAAAATCTGGAGAGAGACCTTGCCCTCATCCCAATTTGTTCCTCTTTCAAATATATCTGGTAAAAGCAGTCAATATAGTCATACAAAACATATTTGGGAATGGTGATGAATTATATAAAGCTAATATTAGGAATTTTTTAAAGATCTCTTTAACAAATACCAATCTGTGTAATGACTTGGGTCCTCCAAAGAAATATGGGAAAAATAATAAAAAATAAGTAATAGATAAATAATAAAGAGGGAGAAATTATATCAAGCTTCAGAATGTTCCCAGGCAGTTCAAAGGCCCATGCCTCCTCCTCTACGCAGTTAATGCCATTTGTTCCATCGCATTGGTATATTTCTTATATTCATCTTGTCACATCAGTGACTTGGAAGATACAGAGACCCACATAATTTCCTCATAATTTTTTTCTTTGTGTCTGACCATGGTAAGAGCCTACCATCTTCTCAATGATTTCAAAGTTTTTATCCAGCCACTGCCATCCTCTCTCAATCTTATTTGATATATGACAAAGAAAGGACAATAAATCTTATGACTTATAAAATCTGCAAGAAACCCTAAAATATTTGAAACTCATAAAATTTCTCTGAAAATATTAAACATTTTATCAAGTGCCAAAAAGTTGGTCTGGATAGGGAACTATAGATAGATAGACTGATAGATAGATTTATATATTTACCTATATATTTATATGTATGTTGTTGTTGTTAGGTATCATGGAGTCGCTGACTGACTCATAGTGACCCTAAGTACAATAGGTGAAACAGTATTGTTAGTTCTTCTCTGCTATTCATAGGGTTCTATGGCTTATTGTGTTTTGGGAGTGGGCTGCTGGGTCCTTTTCCCAAGCTTACAGCACCTGGTTTTTCTAGGTGGTCTCCCATCCAAGTACTAACCAGGCCCAACCCTGCTTAGCTTCAGGGATCTGACAGAATCTGAGATCTGGATAGGGAATAGTGTGTGTGTGTGTGTGCATGTGTGCGTGGATATATATATATATATATATATATATATATATATATATATATATATATGTTTTTCATCTATAAATATCATATGTAAACATATATATCTCTTCTTCTTCTCCCCCTCCTCCTCCTTGTCTTCCTCTTCATCCTCCTCTATAGTAACTTTTGCCCAAATACATGAAACATAATGATGTAAAATATCTAGAGAACTCCTAAATAGGAACAGATAAATTCTTGAAATAGACCTGAAATAAATATATTCTTCAGAGTGAGTCTTCATGATAACCTCAGCAATGTGAATAGGGCCATGATCTTATTCTGGAGACCTACAGACTAATACCAGGCAATGGTTTCAGTTTCCTCATTTGCAAAATGATAATAATAAGAGAGGACCACATATTTATTGGACACCTACTCTATGGTCATCACTCTACCAAAGCATATTCATTTATTTCAAATAATCTTTTCAGTACTTGGGAGTTGAATCCAGGCCCTTGCACATGCTAGGCAATTGCTCTGCCACTAACCTGCACTTCTAGTAACTCTTTTATTTTTATTTTGAGATTGGGTCTTGCTAATTTGCACAGGCTGCCTCTGGCCTCAAACTCCTGATCTTCCTGCTTCAGCCTTCTGAGTTTCTGGGATTACAAGTGTGTGCCACAATGTCCAGCATTTTTGCTATAAATCTTAAAACAACCCATAAAACCATGTTATGATCACCACTATAAAATGAGGAAAATTAAACACATAGATATTAAGTAAATCTCCAACATAAGAAGAGCCGGACTCAGTATCAGCTTTATTTGAAACCAAATCTATATCTTTATTTATTCAGCTTTATCTGAAACCAAATCTATGCTCTTATCACTATACTCTGTGGTTTTCACAGCATCCTAAGAGATCTTAAGAGATTCTAGACATAAAATACATTATGTATTTCAAAGTGCTATATAAATATATCATTGACCCTTTTTATGTCTAAGCAAGGAAATTCAAGACTGTTTGTTCCTTTTCATAAATTCTATCTCCTCAATAGATGATTAGTTTGCAAAGAAGCCTGCATCTGACTTTGCATTTCTTTTGTACCATGCACCTCACAGAGGGAGAACTCAATTAATGTTAATAACTAATTATGCTATATTATTTCCATGGATTTACATTTAACCTAAGGGGCTATTCTATATAATTAAAAGCATCCAGTGTAAGTTCTATATGGAGTACAATCATTTCCCTTCAGAGTATGAAAATTTTGAAGTCGGTGTAGAACATCTTTGCTAAAAGTTTTATGTATATCATTAATATTTTCTATTTCTCTTCTTTCTTAGGGAGCTCAAATTTCCTCTTTCAGGAGCTTAATGGCATATAAGGCCAAGATCCTACTTAGAACATTAAGATATTCAGCGGCTTTCCTGATCTACTACTCATGGAGCAGCTATTCTATAGATCAATGATTGTTAATATTATTATCCACATATACCTTACTGTTGAGACAAGATGGCCCCCTCTCTTACAAAATATAAGATTTAAATTAAAATAATACATTTCACTTGTAAAAGTCAATAATTCCAAGAAATCTCTTAAAACATACCTTTCCTCATTAGTATTTCTCCTTTAAGCAATTATTTCCAATACTGTCTTTTAAGGTAACATTCCTAAAGTGATTGTAAATATGAAAAATGGTCTGAGGCCAAAGAGCTACTATCTGATTATTGTGGAAAACGGAGAATGGGAAAGTTAGGATACAGAAACGACATCTTTTATAGAGAAGGAATGAGAACCTATGGGTAGGTACAAAACTAAGTGTGCAGAAGGAATGGATTTTGGTCAGAAACTCATTCAAGATCTCAGATTTCATTTTCATGCTGCCTCAGCTCTTAGCATTTATGAATATTGATATAATTTGGCTCCTTTGAAAATCCTGTCAATATCTGTGGATTTCATCTCTCACATCCACATTGGAATGAGCCAGGTAAATAGCAAAATGCTGATAATTTAATAGTAAAGTGTGAAGGGAATATAGATTTAATGTTTCAGAAATATTGCAATCCATTGTTTTCAAAGCACTTCATTGAGAGTA
This sequence comes from Pedetes capensis, assembly GCA_007922755.1. Taxonomy (NCBI): domain Eukaryota; kingdom Metazoa; phylum Chordata; class Mammalia; order Rodentia; family Pedetidae; genus Pedetes; species Pedetes capensis. Next base: position 2,706 of record VMDO01026183.1, on the reverse strand, counting down.
CATTCTATGCCCTAAAAATACGCAAAATCTGTAACTGGGAATGCATGTCTATCTGAATGTTGTTGCTGTTATGTGCTGTCAAGTTGTGTCTGATTCAAAGTGACCCTCATAGAGGTTTCAATGGCTGTCCTAAGCCATTGTTTCTGGATTGTTTCAGGAGTGGACTGCCACATACTTCTCCCATTTTTGTGGTGCTAGGGATGGAACCAGGGTCCTCATAGCACTCTACCAACTAACCCAAATCCCAGCCCTCTGAATAGCACAGAGAAATTGCCCTTTGAGGCATCCATCTTCTTTTCCCAAACATATCCTGGAGAAAGAAAAATTCCATGTCTTTTAGCATCTCACATCTGCCATACAGAACACTGGGCAAAATAATAGGTATAACTATAAGATTATAGTTGGGTTGAAGTTTAGCTCAGTTGCAGACCCAAGTTCAATCCCCAGCACCACAAAAACCAAAGCAGGATGTGGCAATCCACTCCCAAAGCAGTCCTAGAAAAATCAGCCATTGAAAACCCTATGAGCATCATTTTGAGTCAGATCTGACTGGGCACCAAACAACAACATAAGAATTTAGCTAAGAAATTGCTGAAAGAGACTGATGGAAATCTGCTATGACTCTCTCAACCCAGCTTGTACCAGAGTGGAACTCAGAAAACTGGCTTGAGATGATAGCACAGCAGAACAACAAAAAAATGGTACAAACAGGAATATGACAGGGACATTTCCTTGGACCTAACACAGCTAAGAGTTTCACCAGTTGGTTAACATGAAAGAGATTGGAAACACTATCCAAACAATTTTATTTACTCTTAAATAAAACACTGTTCTATTTATCCATCCAGTACATACACAGAAGCTGACTACTTAGCAAGCCATGTGTTATCTGTGCCATGGTATAAATTCATTCATCAAGTCATTCCTTCCTTGGTGAGATAATTCTAAGTGAAATGAATTCTTCAAGGGTTGCTGACTACACAAGGCCATATCCTTTAAGGATACCATGGATTTCAGCAATATACCCTCAATCAACTTTCACAGTTTCCAGGCAGGATTGTACATACTGTTTTGCATTTAAAATATTTTTAATTACATGCTCTTTTGCATGTAAAATATTTATGATATAAAAAACTTTAAAGTTGATATAAAGAGTGAAATTTTTATAGATCAAAATGTATCATTTCAACTTAGTAATTTAAGATTCTTAAATTGTTCTCCTAAACAAATAAACAAGGGAAATTCCTAATGAAAACCAAAGTAGTAAACAATTGTATGGAATTTTTATAACTTGATTTTGCTTGAGTTACTGCCTTAATAAATCAAAGCACAATAAGAAATTTTGGAATTTACCACTCAGAATGTTTATGAGGATTGAAGGCATAAATCAAATGCTAAAAATATCAGGTTAAGAATTTGCTATTTTCTCATGCAATTCTGCTCACAAACAATATATCCCCTCACAACTCAGTTACTCTGGAATTAAATGCAAAGGAAAGAGAACCTAAATCAGTTTTTAAGTAAATTCCTAATGAGCAGACAGTTACCTTTCTGGGGTATGTTTTTGCTTTTCCTACTGTGACTAAGTTGTTTTTATAAAAACAAAACAAAACAAAAACCTGTAGATAAAATGGAGATTGGAGGAATACACCTACAGACTTTGAGATCCTAGGTATTTCTGAGTCCTGTTACACTTAGAAATTGCACTTCTTCTAGATTTGAAGAAGAAACATATCCCTAAATTCGTGTTTGTCAGAACAGTGGGACGCACTGACCCAGTCAAAGTGAAGTATGAAAAAGTAACATTAGGCTTACATCATTAGGTGTTCAGTATTCTTTTTTGTTTGTATGCTTGCTTCCTTTATTATTTTGGTTCTGGTTTACTAGTTGTTATTTTCTTTGTTTTTACCACACTTTGAACTACTATCTGGGTTAGAAGACCAAGGAAAGCAAACATTCCGTGATAGCATACACTTTCCCATCATTAGAATAGCAGAAAGTTGATAATAACATTAAATCCCCTTTAACCAAAGTTAGTACATTCATTTGAGAGATCTGAAAAATAAAATTATAGTAAAATATTCACTAATTATTCTAATCCTGTATTGGACAGATTTTAAATTGGCCCATGATCCCTGCCTTCATATATGTTATATAGGCTGGGGTTTAGCTCAGTTGGTAAATGCCGGCTCTACACTCTCTGAGGACCCAGGTTTAACCCCAGCACCACAAAAATGAGAAGGATGTGGCAGTCCAATTCCAAAAATAATCCCTAATTAGCCATTGGAAAATCCTATGAATGTCACCATGAGTTGGATCCCACTCAACAGCACCAAACAACAACATATATATATTTTTTATATACATATATATATATACTATATATAGACTATATATAGACTATATATATATTATATATATACTATATATAGACTATATATACTATATATACTATATACTATATATACTATATATATACTATATATATAGTATACTATATATATACTATATATATACTATATATATAGTATACTATATATATACTATATATATATATACTATATATATAGTATACTATATATAGTATATATATATATAGTATATATATACTATATATAGTATACTATATATATATACTATATATACTATATATACTATATATATAGTATACTATATATATAGTATACTATATATATACTATATATA